>MJUU01004978.1:194434-213825 GCA_002080025.1 Modiolus philippinarum | reverse complement strand
GTTGCCATGGAAACAAAACCAAAAGCATATTTTTGGGGGAAAATCAGGTTTTCTGATAAAAAAGAAGGAATTTTGAGAAATATGTATTACATAGCTTATAAGGGGAACCCCTGTCCAATTTTTTTTTTTTTTTGGAAAGGGTCTGAGATTGGGTGTAATGGACAAAAGAGCAGTTTATTACCATGGAAACAAAACCAGAAACGTATTTTTTGTTGAAAAATTGAGTTTTCTGACAAAAAAGGAATTTTGAGAAATATGTATTAAATAGGTCATAAGGGGAACCCCTGCCCAAATTTTCTTTTGGAAGAGTTCTGAAATTGGATGTAATGGACAAAAGAGCATTTGGTTGCCATGGAAACAAAACCAAAAGCATATTTTTTGGGGGAAAATAAGGTTTTCTGATAAAAAAGAAGGAATTTTGAGAAATATGTATTACATAGCTTATAAATGGAACCCCTGCCCAAATTTTTTTTGGACAGGGTCTGAAATTGGGTAAAATGGACAAAAGAGCACTTTGTTGTCATGGAAACAAAACCAGAAACGTGTTTTTTGTTGAAAAATTGAGTTTTCTGCCCAAAAAAAAAGGAATTTTGAGATATAGGTATTAAATAGGTTATAAGGGGAACCCCTGCCCAAATTTTCTTTGGAAAGAGATCTGAAATTGGATTTAATGGACAAAAGAGCATTTAGTTGCCATGGAAACAAAACCAAAAGCATATTTTTTGGGGAAAATCAGGTTTTCTGATAAAGAGAAGGAATTTTGAGAAATATGTATTAAATAGGTTATAAGGGGAACCCCTGCCCAAATTTTCTTTGGGAAGAGATCTGAAATTGGATGTAATGGACAAAAGGGCATTTGATTGTAATAGAAGCAAAACCAGAAATTATTTTTTTACATAGTTATGAGGGGAAACCCCTACCCAAATTTTTTTCAAAAGGGAGTCTCGTAATTCCTTGGTATCCGATATGGGAAAAAATAAAAGTGACAATAAAAGTCCGAATCGATCAAAGGAAGAGACCAGTAAGGAAAATCCGTATAACACTCGACTGAATCAGGGAACACAATCCGACACAGAACATTTTTGGCAAGCCGTCATAATCCCGACTTGGAACGGGCATTTTATAAATAAAATGGTGGGTTAAACCAGGTTTATTGATGCATCAACCTCCCGCTTATATGACGACTAACTAAAGCTTCTGTGTGCACAGATTGTGTTAAATGTCAAAGCCATAATATTGTCAGGGCGCACTACACCACCCCAATACGCCAATGTTCGACAGACCTCGAAAATAGTACTATAAAAAATAGTGCCTTTTCATTTGTAGCGACTCCAGCGAATTGATACATGCCACGATCAGCAAGATCATAGAATACTTCTAGGTGACAGAGAGCAAAGAACAGTCGAAAAAACATGACCAAGCCGCACAACAAGCTAGGGCGGATCGAATGAAATACGACCAAATACCGAAAATTCTCTGTTGCGACTATGTACAAAATTAACAGGACGTTTCAATCCAATTTTATTTTCTTATTTGACCATACAACATATGGTTTAAATGTATTTATTTTATCGTGTTGGTGATCTGTTAATGGAAAACAAGTTCCCGCACCTAGGAAAATTCATTTCTATATTATTGGAATTTTGAAATCCCGGAATTTAACATACGAGTCAATGGGAGGCCGAATTTTTGTCCGGACTATTTTGGAAAGACGGTTTGAGGTAGGCAAATGAAACTTGGCAGGAAGTTAGATCACCGTAACGAGAAGTGCAGGCTACGAAAAAAATTTTCAAAATGGCCGCCATTTCCAAGATGGCCGCCATTTTACGTCAAAATTTCAACGTTTGTCCTATTTGAACGAAAATTGATTTCTAGGTAGATTTTGACGCTGCGAACAAGATTGAATCATCGAATTGGCTGCCAGGGGTGACATCAGCTATTGCTTGCAATCGCAAATCTAGTTATGTCGCCCCAGACGTAGTCGGGACGACATATTGTTTTTTGTCCGTTTCTTTATTACTATTATTATTATTATTCTTTCTTCCACCTCTTTTTGTCCGGGAGATTTCTCAAAGATGTCTGGACAGAATTCAATCATACTTGGTACAAAGTTGAAACACTATCTGAAGTTATGCAATCAAGAAAAATTTTCCTCAAATTTGCCGCCATTTCCAAGATGGCCGCGCGAATACGAAAAATTCGAATTCGGTCCAATTTCAACTAAAATTGATATTTTCTCAATGATGCATCGACAGATTTCAATCATATTTGGTACAAAGTTGGATCACCTTGAAGAGATGTGCATGCACCGGCAAAAATTTTCAAAATGGCCGCCATTTCCAAGATGGCTGCCGAAATACGTCAAAATTTCAACTTAGTCGGATTTCAATGAAAATTGATTTCTATGTAGATTTTGACGCTGCGAACAACATGGAAGCATCGAATTGGCTGCCAGGGGCGACATCAGCTATTGCTTGCAATTGCAAATCTAGTTATTCGTTTTCGTCCGTTTTCCGGCTCAAACTTGTCCACCTGATTTCTCGGACACTAGTGATCCAATTTTAACCAAACTTCGCATGATGATAGAACCTTATCCCAAGATGTGCTTTCCAGTCTTGGAATTTTGAAAAAGGCACCGGTTACCATGAAAACAGCAAAAAAAAGGCGGGAAAATCAGAGTGCTCAGAATTGGATAAAATTTTACAGGAAAGTTGTCTAACATGTGTAGAATATGTTTCTGGTCTCCAAGACTTCAAAATGCCGACCGATGCCATGGAAATGGTACAAAAGGCGGGAAAATCAAAGTGCTAAGAATTGGATGAAATTTTATAGGAAGGTTGTCTAACATGTGTAGAATATGTTTCTGGTCTCCAAGACTTCAAAATGCCGACCGATGCCATGGAGTAAAAAAGGCGGGAAAATCAAAGTGCTCAGAATTGGATGAAATTTAACATGAAGGTTGCCTAACATGTGAAGAATTGGGTTCCAGTCTCCAAGCCTTCCACATGACGACCGTTGCCATGGAAACGGTTAAAAAGGCGGTTAAGAACCAAACCGTCAGTCTAAATGGATCAATCCGAGGAAAATAACAACGTCAGAAAAAAAAAGAAGCAAAGACATAACACGAGCACGGCACAGAAACACAGAAAAGAAAATGAAAACATACACATGTACAAAAATGATTAATTAGTAATTTATCTTTATTAAACGAGTTATTTCTAAAGGTCTAAAACAACGGCAGTAGAATACCGAAGGAACAAAGCACAAGATTACACAAATCAAAGTCCAGAGACAAGGCTAAAGCAAGAACACCAAAAGACGGAAGACCAAAGACACCACATGCCTACAAAACACTCGAACGTTACATATACGACACAAAAAACTAAAGCACTAACAGTGTGAACTCTCAATAAACAAGAGTGACATCAGGTGCCCCGGAAGGGTAAGCATGTCCTGCTCTGTGCACAGCACCCGTCACACTGTCAGTGGGTCAATTCAGGTTAAAGTCGAAACCGGTAATGTCAAATCAGGGAAGACGCAAATCTAGCTGAAAATGTCAGTTTTTATTTGTGACACTGACATTTCATATCTATCTATGATGTCGTGGTGACGGCCATAGAATTTCTGAAGGGACGAAAGTAACAAAGGCTGAACATATCCCTGACTCAGCAGCTTTTGTGACAGTGCTTTTGCTCTTTCCACAAAGTCACTGTATGTACTGCACGCTCTACAGTAACGAATTAATTGTGAAATATATACTCCATATGCTGGGGATGCAGGTATATTGCTGCTGAGAAAGGGAAAGTTCACAATTGGAAAGTCAAAATCATCACGTTTGTCATATAATCTAGATTTCAGACGTCCATGTTCGTCAATGTTCGTCAATGTACAACAAAAGGTCAAGGTATGAAGCAGAATCGGGTGTATCGGTTGTCTCTCTAAATTATACAAGAGCCGCTTTAAAGGAGAACGGGGGTTAAAAGTAATATGATGTTCAATACAAATAAGGCTTATATTAGAATTCTGTCTTACACAAATCGTTTTTATAACAAAGGCAAGTGTTTTGTTTTCATATTTGACATCAAAAACGTTTTTCTAACCTTTTAAACAGTCATGCCATGCGTGTAGCAGATCATGCTTACCCTTCCGGTGCACCTGATGATACCTCAGTTTTTATAGGGGTTCACAGTGCTAATTTTTGTGGCGTTTTTGTTCATTTTTGTTTGTTTGTTATGTCTTTGTCATACTGTCTCAAGTCGTGTTGCTGTGAATTGCCGTGATTTTGGATTTGTGATTTTAGAATTTCCTCTTTCCTCGTTCTTGCTTCGGTATTCGTTTGCCGATGTATCATAAATACTTTATGATTCCGATGACCTTAACTCGAATGATCTTTGATCAGCATGTATAAAAAACCCATTCAAGTTGGGAAAGGAAAATGGACATAAGTTGCTCATCTAGACAAAATCTAGGACCATTCAGTAAAATTCCGAACTACTCTCTGCTAATAATACTGGTACTATACCCCTGAATTTATTTCTCTCATTGTTGATATTCACAGTCGTTAAAGGTAAAAGAAACGGACTTTGTTTGTCTTTTTACTGTCATAGAGAATATTATGTTTGCGATTTAATACTGCAGGCGGTCAACAATTAAGTGTAAATATTCCGGAATGAAATTCCCGTTTTTAATAAAGCTCGAGAGTAGTGGTCATTGAACACAAAATACCGAGATTTCGGTAGTTTGGAATTAAAAAAAATGTTGTTAAACATGGTCCCGATTATTCTCGAGATGTCTGGACTGAATAGTTGATTCATTACAAGAATATCTGGTAGTATACATTAACAATGGGTTTAAGCCGATTTCAAAACTATTATTAAAGCGTTGAAACAATACGACCGTAGACGAGTGATACTACAAATAAAGCACTGATGCGTTACTTACCCTCATCTCTATTTAAGTCAAAATAGTCCCATTTTTGTTTCGTTATATTTTCAACTTTCCGCCCAGTGTAAGAAGTCGAGTCGACTGTAATGAGTAACTGTCTAATTTGTTTAGGTTCTGTCTTGTTTTTATTGTTAATCTTAACTGTGAATTCAAAATCTTCCCCTGCCATAAAGCCGTCTTTTGTTATGATATTAATAGCAACTTCCTAAAAAAGACAAAAATTCTGAATTTGTGCAGTAAAATACATGAATGGTACTAATTATACTGAAATGCACAAAGAGGGATAATTATTATAAATTTCTCCGTTGTTTGTTAAGATGTAAATGATTATGTAACCGGTCTTTAAGTGACTTGCTAAGAATCAAAATTTGCTGTCATACATTTTCTTCAAGGACCTAGACGATCAAATCTAATTCTAAGCGAGCACTTAATTATTCAAATGGGATTTTTGTCATTCTTTGAACATTAAGATTTGTCCAACAGACTAACCAGATAACCTCTTAGAAGGAACGCTTGCAACTGACACTCTGATGGTTCTAAGATCCGTATAACGAGTGTGTTTGCAACTCGTGGCTGAATTGTTGACAATAAACTATACCAAACATGAAGTCATGCTATTACAACTATTGCAACCCATTTACTCCTACATTGGGATTTATAAATATCATAACTCCTTTTTCCTTCATTTTAGCTGTTGGCGCCTAATCTGTCGATGTCGACGCAACGGTTCTCGCCCAAGGTAATTCTTATGAACATGTGTAGGTTTTTTTTCTAAGTATTATGCTGTAGCTTATTTTGAGGCCTGAATTTTTCGCATTTTTCCCAATGTACGATAATTAAGTTTCAAAAACTGGTTTTCAGGCAGTTTATATTTTACGAGTTTTCCTCATATTGTATGGTACAAACACATTTCAAAAGATTTATTAATATTTCTACACTTTCGGTAATTAAATTTCGGTTGTTACATACTCTCGTTGAAAATCGAAATTTTACAATCTGAAAGTCAGAAATCTCCATGTCAAACAACGGCAGAAGAATACTGAAGAAACAAGGAAAGCGATGACTACAAAAAACGACAAAACAGATGTCAACAGGGTCCAACCGAACTAACCCTTAGAGTCATACATCTTCATAAGGAAAGGAGCTGTACAAGCTTTCTGACCTTTCTATTTGGCAGAATATATTTACTTTTGATTTAAAACAAACCTGCACTTTGAAACGTTTTTGTTGTCCACTCATCTAACATTAAATTAATAATTATAGATAAGCGCTTTGTTTTTATTTTGTAATAATTGTTACAAGACACCGGCAAACAATGCCGAAGCAAAAACGAGGAGGGGGAAATTCAAAAATAAAAAATCCAAAATCACGGCAATTCTTATCTAACACGAATTTAGACATCATGACAAATAAAACATATAAACAAAAATTAACAAGACCGGCAGAATATTAAATTACTAGCATTGTGAACCCCTACACAAATTTGAGTTACCATTAGGTGCTCCGAAAAGGTAAGCATGACCTGCTTCACGCATGACACCCGTCACAAAGCCAACTAGAATATGATATGGTGTTGTTACAATTGTATATGAACTGACCTGTTTCTCGTCGCCTGTAAAGTAAACATCTCGGTTTCGGCCGATATAAGACAAATAATTATTACTTTCCCTACCAGCGATCTCAAGTGCATTCTGGACTGCCATTCTCTCCTCCTGTGAACCTAAAAGTAAAAATAACAGTTTCAAGTTGTTTTCTAATCATTTTCTTTATATTCCACTGTCAATAGCAACGAAGACGATAATTACAAGAATTAAACAGTATTAAGGGAACTTTTTAAAACTATTTCAGTGCCAGGTTACAATTTTCTCCTTCTCATCCGAATATGCCAGTAGTATGATGTACACACAAAACCTTAATTTATTGTACACAAATGAAAGATTTAAATCAATTATAATTCATATTTTAATAACGAAAGCGTTTTCCTTTGCATGGGCCATTTAAAAAATACTCAGCTCATTGACCAAGGCTGGCAAATAGGCGGACAATACTAGTAATGTCCAGGGCAATGGACAATACTGCTAAATACCGGACAATACTGGACAATACTGGACGATACTGGACAATTGAAGTAAAAGTCAGACTTACTTTTTTATTCTATAATACTCATCGATTCCCTTACCAGAGAGGTTTGGGGGAGGGGTGGTTATAATTTCTAAGTAGGTAAAAAGTTTGAGCCTTATCATAATATTAGTAAATGGAAATAATGATATGTTTCTTAAAGTTGTATTTTCAAATTTTATTTAGTTAAGTGGTAAATACTGGTCAAATAAAATTAATTTGTGCTTAGTGATACTGGTTGATTAATTAATAAGTCACAAAGTTGTTAGATTTACCTGGACTATATACCTATATGATATCCTTAAACAGGTGAGAGTTTGGCAATTACAAATTATAGCTGTCAAAATGGTGTTTATTTAAGGGATTAACTATGGTAAAATGGGACGACTTTCATTTCCGAGAATTTTATAAATTTCTAAATTTTCATTTCCGGGAATTTCTATATTTTTTTTCCGGTAAAAACATATCATCGTTTCCGAGATTTTTTTTTAGTACACGAATACTGTATAAACTTATATAGTGATTCGAGTTCNATTTTAAAGGAACATAAGGGACAAACATATGAAAATATATCGCCGTTTTTCGTTTTAAACAATGAAAAATGTAAAGTCATTCAGCCTGGAGAAGGCAAACCATTTTACAATGTATTCTGCTGATAGTCTTTATTTAATTTCCCGTGGTGAACACAACTTCATGTAATAATTGAAACTGGACCAGGTACACAGTTTACACCTATTTTGAACATGTGAATATCACAATTTTCGATTTTTAACAAAGCTAAATTTACAGCGTTGCATATGACGCTCTACATCTTACAATGAATTATTTCAGTTTCCCGTAGTGAACAGGACTTAAATGTTATTAGAACATGGATTGGGGTAGATTGGATTTTTTTACCTTGCTGAGGTTTATTTGTCTTTTTTAAATTCACGGAAATGATGTATATAAGTGGAAAATTTATATTATAAAAATCCCGGAAATGATATATAAATATTCCCGGAGATGAAAATAATTTTTCCCGGAAATGATATGCCAATTCCCGGAAATGAAATGAAATGACAGGAAACCCATGTAGGTAGTAAAAGACAATAAACAGTTTGCAGTGTGCTCAGTTTGTACATTGTAAAAGATAAAAAACAAAAACAATTATTAAAAGAAATAAAGTCAGGTACAATGTATACATTACTGACTACTTAAGCTTTGTATTGTCCAGCATGGTTTGTCGAGCAATTCACCACTTAAAATTTCAATTGTCTAGAAAAAATAGAAATGATATATTATTGACCTATTAGAATTTGTATTGACCACTTAAAATTTGTATTGTCCAGTAATTGACCATGTCCAGTATTGTCCAGCAATTGACCATGTCCAGTATTGTCCAGTATTGACCACTTAAGGAGTATTGTCAAGGTGGGTTTTTTCCTCCCAACCTTGTCATTGACCCCTGAATCAATATGGTTAGTGAAAAATTAAGTGCATGTCGACACAACACCCCAAGATAAAAGTAAAGTTATCAGCAAACAGAAAGTAAATAAGCAAGGGACAAGAAACTTATCATACAAAAGCTCCAGATCAAATATAAAATCTTTACTACACATGCTTACAAATCCTTTGAAAAAATTAATATATGACTATGACTACATAAGTAGTATCTCGCTATATCTTAAACGAATCCAATGATATTGCATGATCGATCATACAAAGCTTCTAACAAGATTTCAGATTTGATTTATAAACCATTACAGAGACAATATTGACGATAAATACTCTGTAATGATACTAGGTCAAAAATTTAGTAAGCCGATAAACAGGAAGTAGTATCCTAACAGGTCTGAAAAATATACCACAATACGACATTATCATATAACGTTTCTAACCTTTAACCATTGCAGAGATCAATGCGACGAAAATGTGATACCTACACACGCATCCACACACACAAAAAAAAAACGCTGAAAACAGTATACCCCTATCCACGATTGGGAGCGGGGGTATTTCTTAGAATATTCAAATCCCCAGTGTGGTTAATTTCATAATTATCAGTCATACATCTTAAGTTTGAGACTTATTTATTTAATTTCTTTCTTCAAAAAAGAAAATTAATTCAAAAAATTGAGTCACAATCAAGAATAGGACATTTGACTTTTTATGTCGCCCCAGACGTAGTCGGGACGACATATTGTTATTGGTCCGTTTCTCTACTATTATTATTATTATTATTCATTATTGTTTCTTTCTTCCACCTCTTTTTGTCCGGCTTATATCTCAATAATACCTGGGCAGATATCATTCATATTTGGTACAAAGTTGGATCACTATCTGGAGGGGTGCATGGGAGGAAAATTTTTTTCAAAGCTGCAGCCATTTTTAAGATGGCTACCAAAATACAAAAAAAAAACCAAATTCGTCCAATTTTAACAAAAAAAATGAAATTTTCTCAATCATGCTTTGACAGAGTTCATTCAAATTTGGTACAAAGTTGGATCACTATCTGGAGGGGGTATACAAGGAAAAATTTTTCAACATGGCCGCCTTTTCAAAGATGGACGCCGAAATACGTAAAAATTTCAACTCTGTCCGATTTCAACGAAATTTGATTTCTAGGTAGTTTTTGATGCTGCGAACAAGCTGGAATCATCGAATAGGCTGTCAGGGGCGACATCAGCTATTGCAAATCTAGTTGTTTTGGTTTTTTTTTGTTGTTGTTGTTGTTGTTGTTTTTGTTTTTGTTGTTGTTGTTTTTTTTTTCAAAATCAACACATTTTGTCAACAAATTCTGTTTATATTGCTCCTAAGTGTTCCAGGTTTACCACGTTTGTCCATCTTATATATCAGCAAGTTAAACAACTTTTTCTTTAGAGACATGGTCAAGTTTTGATGATTTTCATGGAGTTTGATGGTAAAAAAGTCCGACAATGAAAAGTCTCATGTGTACCACATTTTTATATATATTACAACTTAAAAATGGAGTAAAATTTTGACACATATAATTTTTTTCTAATATATTGGACTGCTAGACTGTCAAAAATGTCAGTATACAAAACAACAAAATAAATCATTGTCAATTGCTTGGGTCTACTGTGTATTTGTAGAGATTTTGCCTCCTGTACATTTACTCCATATCCTTTCATGGTTGAAAACAAAGTAATGTTTTTAAATATGTGATTTATTTTAATCAGGCTTGGAATTATGGCTTGCATTGTCATGAGTTACTCAAATCTCATATTTGAAGACACTGCATTGTATGTTTAACTTTTGTGCAGTAATCTTAAATATCTGTGACAATTTTTCAATGGCTTAAACTATTTAATTTTAATTGAAGCAACAATTCCCCGAATGAGATCTTGTTGTGCTTTCTGTCAGTTGTAGGAAATCAAATACCTGTTTACACACATGAGAGCTAAATCAAAGTTTAAGAAATAGCCAACGATAAAATGTTTAAACAATGCATACAATGAAATCAATCTATTGCAATCTGACTGTAGCCGACTGAATAATTTTCATTATTTATTTTTCTATCAGAATTATAATTTTGAATAGAATAAAACAGAAATACAGGGGCGAGTTGACATATTACCAATATCAATATCAATACACAGAATGAAAGGATATGGAGTAAATGCACATCAGACAACGTCTCTGGAAATACATAATAAACCCAAGAACAGAGCAATGCTTTTATTGTTGTTCTTCACCAGGAAGTCACCATGAGGCCTTTAACAATGTGCTTTGTTCATACCTCATGATAAGTTCAAGGCGGCCTTAAGCAGAAGAATTTCATTGCTGCGTTATAGGCATATCATTTACCGTTCCTCGTTTAAATCTTTTCGTAATACGTATACCTTCATATGCTTAAAATAACTGCTTGCTTTCTGATATTAAAGATGTTTTCATAAATCATTTCTTAGACTTGGAGTCAAGCTAGTCACATTGTGATTTTTAGTTTGTCAATATGGTATTCATTTGCAATGGTTTCTTGAATTTTTTCGGGCAAAAGTAATAGAGAATGCATATTACATGTAAGTTATTTATTTCGGGTTATTTTAAGACATTGTTTAAAGATATCAAAAATATGTGTCCGTTGCCCGGGGGTAATTTGGTATATTTTTGGGTAGTGATGTGCCAAATCGATCTCGAAAACATGCCCCAAATCTATATACTCATGTACGTAAAACATACTCCAAATCTAAATAACAACACTAAATTTAGCACCCGAATATATTAAAATACCATTGGTTTGACATGAAAATTTATAAAAAAATTTAAACAAAAGCATTAATTACGTGAAATATTGTACATTTAAAGAAAATAAATCACAAAAATTCTGTTGTCTCATAAAAAAATTGCCATTCTTGTGTTTTTTGCTACCAAAATTTATATAAATTATTTTTTCTATATGCATATTTATACACAATTGGTCTGAAAGCACACCCAAATTCAAATATTCCATGCCAAAAACCATACCCAAATTTTTGGCACATCCCCGTTTACCATAATAATGGAAGTTACGCCACCCGGGGTCCGTTGATGCATACCAAGTCAGTTTGGTAAAACAAGATAAACAATATTAAGATAGAGTATAAGTACATGATAGTTACCCTCAGTGTATTTATAAGTGTGTGTTATGTCTTCACGGAATTTTTCGACGTATGCACGATAAGCATCTCGATCTTCAAATCTAATGTTACTTTCACTGTATGGTTTCCCATCAGGAAATTTTGTGCTGATTTTCTGTCCAATACTGAAGAAAATAATTTGAATAAATGTAAACAAACACAAACATCATTATATCATCAAAACAATACATAAAACCATATGAAACGACGAACGACAACTTTTACATAAATGCATCCAACAATTTTTTGTCCTGCCTGCATGGCAATATGGGCATATAGTTCTTTGGTATACACCACCGTCGTCTACATGTCCGTGCATGCGAGGTTAAGGTTCATTGGTTCAAGAGGAGTGGCGAATATGAGATGGGTAAGCTCAGGTGTAACGGGCGGTCGGGGCGGACAACTCTACAACTATATAAGCCAATTTTTAAGCAGGGAGTAGAATTATTATTATCACTATAACTGCAGTTCATACCACAATGTAGCTGATTATTTCAGAAGTTGGTGTTAAACAATCAATCAACCAGTAAATCAATCAATCGATCAATCAAACCAATCACTCAACCAAAAAATCAAAGATGACTAGTAAATGACAAATATGGAATAGGTGACAAGTAAATGATACATAAGGAATAATGAGTAGGCAAATATGGACTAGGGAATAGAAAACAGGTAATAACACATATGGAATATGTAAAAGGTGAAAAGGGAATAAGAGATAAGTACATGACGAATACGGAATAGAAAATTGGCAACTAACAAGCAATTAGTGAATAGCGAATAGGGACTAGAAACTTAGTGACACCTTGAAATCCCTCGATATCTGCGTGTCTATTTTTAAAGCGATTGTCCGATTTATATACATTGGCAAACGAATACATACGCCAAATGATGAAAAGGGGACTTTCAAAATCAAGAATCCAAGATCACGGCAATTCATATCCAACACGAATTGAGACAGCATGACAAAGACAAAACAAATAAACAAAAATGAACAAGCACGCCACAAAATTTAAGCACTAGCAATGTGAACTCCTTAAAAACTGAGGCATCATCAGGTGCTCCGGTAGGGTAAGCGTGATCTGTTCCACGTGTGGCACTCGTCACACTGCCAGTGAAAAGTCCGGTTTTAACTGTCCGGTAATAAACTCTAGATTTACCCAAAGATGCCTATTCTGATCTGTAAAATAGAAACAGTGTCAAATCATTGTCCAATCATGGTGACGACCGTAAAATTTCGCTATGTTGACAAATCGCTGTACAAACGAAAGGCACGGTTACACCGAATAACATGTGAAATGAAGACGCCATATGCCGGAGATGTGGGAATATCATTGCTCAAAAGCGGGAAGTTTGCTTTTGGAAAGTCGAAATAATTACGCTTGTCGTAAAGATTTGTTTTAGACGCTCAGAGTTGTCAACGTAGATGTATAAGTCCAGGTATGATGCTTATGATGATGTTTCAGAGGTCTCTTTAATTTAAAGTTCAATAGATGAATTATAAGATGAAGGTTATCCTTAAATTGAGGACTGTTTAATTAAAAAACTTCATCTATGTAACGGAAGCTTAAATTAAAGGACTTGGTTAGCTTATAGTTTTTTTCTGAACTAGTCCTTGTAAATAAGGTGCAAAGTTTCGATAAAGACGTAAAACAAGCAATGGCTAAACAGTGAAATTTATAATTATGTGCCAAAGCATCGTTGCTTTTCTGCAAACCAGCTTTCACTATAACACTATAAAATTGTTATGTAACTTAATATTCATACATCAAATATCGATCTGTTTATTATTGTCCACTTCAAATACTATACTTTGATTAGTACTACCTTCATACCAGTATGGCCATCTATTGTATGTCGCTTGGACGGATAGGGCACCATCTAGGGAATGTCGCTTGGACGGATAGGACAATAATAGAATTTGTAAACAGTATGAAATTTCTACAAAAATCTTTTCAGTGTAATCAGCTTTGTGTCAGGCGAAAGAATGTTCGCTCGTTCACATAATTTGATGTAAAGGCTGTCTAAAGTTTACTAGAAACCATATACAAAGTTGACTCTCTTTAATACACTCACAAGTATAACACATATGATAGTTTTAGATTTGATCGTGATGTTCTCCTATAATCCTTTCAATAATAAGTTTTGCTAGACAATTCATCATATAAGTAACTTACCCGTGTTGGTCAACTTCATTAATATATAACTCTTCCGTCATTTCATCATAAATCCACATGATGTCGTCAGCGTTTACCTCTCCAAATATAAAATTTCCATCATATGGCTTATCAATATCTCCCTTTTTAATGGCAGTGACAGGGCAAGGTCCACAACGAAACATGCCTAGAAAAATTATATTTCGAATTAAATTATAGCAAATCAACAACATAACTTCGTAGTAGTTTTGAAAATACACATTTGGCTCCCAAAAGTTCATGATATATCTTTTTTATAAACAGATCTCATTTGGAGTGAAACAGCTACAGTTATATTGGCGGCAGTTTTATATTTGCTATTTTCGCTGTAAGGAAAGTAGCGAAAAATAAAACTGTCGCGATTTTTTAAAAATTAAAAAAATAAAAATTTTCAGTTGTATGACTAAGTATCTCGACTGACAACTGCAAATTCAAGGCTGTACGATATGGAACGTATTTAATAAACCGCGAAAAAAGGACGGCGTGAAAATGTCCCGATTTACCGTAGTATTGCTTTTTACGAAGGTATTATTTTGACTTATATACTAATGCTAGGACATAAGTCAGGAAAACAAGTATGTATTTTAAAAAATCTGTTATTATCGTATTCTTGTCTTCATGTTCTTGCGTTATTTTTTTATATTCACGTGAACTTGTTGTCATTATTACGTAACTTAATTTTGTTTAATGCTGTTGCCATACAATTAATTCAAGGAAGGTGAAATATACACGACACTTGTAAGGAAACATAACATGAAACATTAGATAGGTTGTATCGCTCTTCTGCTTTTTTATTCTTTTCACTCTCTGGAATGAATTAATGCTGGTCTCAGTAATATGGGTTCTTTGAATATCGGAAGGCCATTTTCCAAGAAAATCCGATCCATGTGACCCTGTTTAAATTAATTAGATCCATATATATTGAATGCTTCTGAAAACTGAAGTTCATAATCCCTTCAGACAGCATCTCACCAGTAAATGTATAAAAAGATAGTTAAGATAATCTACGATATAACCTTCGCTCGTTTCTTGTGGAGTGGCATCGATAACCTGCCAACCATCACAATCGCCTGCTTTGATGTCCAGTCGTTTCATCCAACCTTCGTTCCACACATGGAAATTCCTAGATAAAATATTTATATGAGATGAATTATTACTTTTTATTTTACTTTTTACTTTCTTGAATGAATTAATACTGGTCGTTTTTGAAGATGAGTTATCAATCGTAAGGTTAAGTAATACATGTAACGGTACTTACATTATCTTAAGAGGTTCTTTTCTAAAGTGAAAAAACGTACATAAAGTGTATTGTCACAATTAGTGTATAGTCATGTCAAACATGGAGACATTCCGAACGGACCGTGTGTATTTTAAATAATTGGTTTCGTTTCCCTATTCCACCTTTCTCAATCGTAGTCAGAACGTAGAGATATTAGTTTTGAACTTGGAATACCTAGTTCAATAACAGTGTAAGTTTTACAACATATTTTTATTATAATTGGATGAAGATTGACGTAAGTACACAACAGTTTATTGTAAATATCAGCTGTTCACGTTGATTGCATAATTTGCTATAAATATCGATTTCAACGGAATGATTATCTCACACAGAAACGTACAACTGTTAATTATAGTTATATTTACAAGTTTCAACAAAGTATTTAAAGCTTTATGTATTATTTCGTTAGCGGCATTTAAATACATCCAGATATAATTATGGAACACATATTCCGTGTATTACAGCAATTCAACTGTATTCTTCCGTGACTATAACGGAACTCCATGTATAATATTACACAGACACACGTCATATTTGTGTTTATTTATGCAAATTATTGTGTATTTAAATATGTTGACAGTTTACTCATAGTTATGGTAGCATAAGTAGACTATAAATTCTCGCTATTTTGGACACATAACTTATGATTATTGTATTTTTCAGGTTTTTACCAATTTGTTCACCGGCTAATTAAAATAGTTGATCCACAATGGGTTTTTATTTTGAATTGGGCCAACGAATTAGGTTAAGCTCGCTGAGTCCGGCACAGTACATAAAGAATGCCTTTTTAATGAATCAGTAATAATATTTGAGAACTTTGAAACAAAATAAAATACAGCTATTTGAAATAAAAACAGATTTATTCTGTGTTCTCGTTTTGGCCATGACTTTGGACTTCGATTTTCGTGGATTTCACTCCTTTGTTCCTTCGGTATTCTACTGCCGTTGTTTCACCATATTCGTTTTTCACGAATCGCTGTCATGCAAGTCAAGTAAGGCTTGTTTAGGGTATTTATGGGATAGTTACGTTACTACTTTTAACAACGGATATTGGATATTTGAGACAAAAGAGACAGTGATACGGGATATCTTGACTATTGGAACAATGGCAGTAGAATACCGAAAAAACTCACAAAAATCGAAGTCCCGGAAAATCCAAAACAACGACGCCAGACAGCCACAAAGCACAGAAACAAAAAAAAAACAACAAAAACACTACATTCAAAACCAAGGCACTCACAGGGTAATCGTCCACGAAACTGAGAGTGACATCAGGTGCTCCGGAAGGTTAAGCATGCCCTGCTCTGTTAACACCAATCGGTATAGTCAAATCCGGGAAGACATGAATCTAGTTGAATTTATTCGCTTTCATTTGGGATACTGACACGTCATATCTTTAAATGATGTTATAGTGAAGGAAATAGAGAAATTAACAAAGGCCCGAACAAATCTCTAACTAAGCTGCTTTTGGGACAGTGTTTTTGCTCTGTTCAAAAAATCACTGTATAAACTACATGCTCGACAGCAGCGAATCAACTGTGAAATGTACACTCCATAGGCTGGAGTGGTAGGTATGTTGCTGCTAAGAAAGGGAAAGTTCACAATCAGGAAGTTAAAATCATAACGCTTGTCAGATAGCTTAGATTTCAAACGTCCATCTTCGTCAATATACAACAAAAGAGCTAGGTACGAAGCTTAAGTAGATGTATCAGTTATTTCTTTAATTTCAAGCTAATTGGAATATATCTGAGATAAATATTCCTTAAATTTTGGATTATTTAGAGAAAGTACATCGTCTATGTAGCGGAAGCTGAAATGTCTTTGCTTTCTTTGTGTAAGCCCTTGTAAGAACTCAGCCTCATACGAGTAAAGGAAAAGGTCAGCTAGGAGTGGAGCCAGTTGGGTCCCATAGGAATCCCTATTGTCTGTTGGAAAACGCGACGTCTGAATTCAACAAAAACATTTTGATTACGTCAGTCTCGGTGTACTTCTTATTTTAATCAGTGTGGTTCTTAACAAAATATGTTTTGTCTTCCCCTTTTACTAAAACATGTATCGTGTTATGTTATTTTCAATAATTATTGGGATATTTTCAATTTTCAAAGATACATTTTCCTCAAGACTTACGTGGATATTGGATATTGGGACCTGCCTTAACATGCCTCGTAAATGCAATATTTTCTGTTAAAATATTATAAGTTTTGGAATCAAATAAAGGTCTCCGTCTCAAGATGAATTTGTGTTCAATATTATTTTACAAACAATTTATATTATTTTACAAACTCTTTTATGTTTGTCAAAATACATATTAAAAAAAAAGAAACAATAACAATTTCATTGAACACAACAAACCAAACGGGTTCGTTATGTTCGTGAACCTTGTCTTTGTACTTAACATGATAAAAGTTTTGATAACGATGACCATGCAATACTTGGCGGATAGTAAGATATAAGTTTTTTTTTGTCGGGCAGTGGCTACAAGTATGCCAGGACACTTTGCAGGTTAATGTAAAAAAATGTTAACAGTCTCCCATCCATGGATAAAAAGAACAATAATATTGATGTAGTGTTGCACGACAATCAACTATGAATATTTCGCTTAAATAGGTGCTAAATAACACGACATTTAGCTATGAATTCTGCTTAAAACGGTGCTAAGGCCGCCTGGAAAAGGCCTCAAAGTGACTTCAAGATGAAGAATGACAATAACAGCGTTGTCTTAATGCTTAGGTTTACCATAGATTTGTACAGACCTTGTCTCATGTACATTCACTCTTTCCATGTAATATTTTCCATCTTCTATCTAAAACAGGCTCTTTCTTCAACTATTTTTCTCCAATACCTGTCTGTTTCAATATCATGCAACACAACATCTTAATTTTATAAGTGACAGCTCTACAAATTTTGTTTCAAGTATAATACAATATACAATAAAATATAAAATATATATATATATATATATGGGTTCTAGTGCTACTGATGAGGAATAAATTGCCGAAATGGCCATACAGCTCATTAAAATTAATTGCAGTTGGAGTTAACAAATGTGTTATGGTCTCATGTTCATTTACTCCATACCCTTTCGTAAAATATGTATCAATATGTATATATTATAATCAAAATTAAAGACATTTATTACCATATGGAATCAGCATTATGGCTACCTTCTATTATTTCAAAATCTAGTTCGGCTTCATTAAATCTGTAATACTTGTCATGAGTAGTGCTAGCATTAGTATCATGTGCTGACTGAAAATTGGTGACACATCTGCATGGTATACCAAGAGCTCTGCAGACTTCGAAAAATACAAACACATTCAATAATCCTAGTACACGAACGCAGTCTTAAAACAAGTTCTACAGGTTATAGTAAATTGATGTGTGTGTGTGTGTGTGTGTGTGTGTGTGTGTGAGAGAGAGAGAGAGAGAGAGAGAGAGAGAGAGCAATCAAATTGCAAAAATCATTTTGATTGAATTTATATTTTGATATCTGTAGAATCTCTTTTTTCCTAAAAATTTCCCTAAATGATTGGTCGTCGTTATGTGGCAAGGTCGATTTTCTGACATTTCATCTGCTTAATAATCACGTATTTTACATGATATCTATTAACACTGTTCTGGTAAGTGAAATTTATATTTAATTTATTTGTAGCGCGACGCGCTAATTACTTTTCTTCAATTAAAATCTAATGAAATAAATTTCAAGTGGAAAAAGTTATAAATAACTAAATACCGAAGTTACTGTAAATTACTTTCTGCACATGCGCATTTCGACAACTCATGTCTCATCAGTGCAGATCAAATCAAAACACTTGGAAATCCATGAACCGAAATATGTGTAAACGCTAATAGAGAACAAATTACCAACATGATCGAAATAGGAAAGCCAAAATCAGCTAAGGACAGAGCTATGCAAGAGGGAGATACTCCGTAGGTTTGAACAAAATTTTCTTAAATTTAGATATTGCAAATTTTCAAATATAATCGGTTTTCGATTACTCCCTCCATCGTAGTTTTGTCCTTAGCTATATTTGATATTACTGATTATTCGGATTTCGTTTGGTTTAATACATTTAAACATTTTTTGAAATTATGGATTTCCTTTGTTTGGGTTCTAGTGCTGCTGATGAGGAATTAATTTCCGAAATGGCCATACAGCTCATTAAAATTATTGCAGTTGGAGTTAACATATGTGTTATGGTCTCATGTTCATTTACTCCATATCCTTTCGTAAAATAT
>MJUU01004978.1:175266-194299 GCA_002080025.1 Modiolus philippinarum | reverse complement strand
CTAAATTTATGTAAATTCTAAAACCTAAGGTTTAACTCCCTCCATCGTAGTTTTGTCCTTAGCTATATTTGATATTACTGATTATTCGGATTTCGTTTGGTTTAATACATTTAATCATTTTTTGAAATTATGGATTTCCTTTGTTTGGGTTCTAGTGCTGCTGATGAGGAATTAATTTCCGAAATTGCCATACAGCTCATTAAAATTATTGCAGTTGGAGTTAACATATGTGTTATGGTCTCATGTTCATTTACTCCATATCCTTTCGTAAAATATATTGTACATGAGATAATATTTCATGCGTACACTTTGTTCAATTACTATTATCTGGATTTATGTAAATTCTAAAACCTAAAACCGAAGGATTAACTCCCTCCATCGTAGTTTTGTCCTTTGCTATATTTGATATTGCTGAATATTCGGATTTCGTTTGGTTTTATGCATTTGAAACCATTTTTTGATAATGGATTTCCTTTGTTTGGGTTCTGGTGTTGCTGTTGAGGAATTAATTTCCGAAATGGCCGTACAGCTCATTAAAATTATAGCAGTTGGAGTTGACATATGTGTTATGGTCTCATGTTCATTTGCTTCATATCCTTTCATAATATATTTAAGCAATAAGGTCTGAAATCATAAATATGTTAAATTTGTTTATTTTTTATTTGTAAAGCTGAAAACTGTTTTTTTAGATACTTATAAATTGTAAAATCTGAAGTTTTAGAATTATACAATTGTTTTGAAGAATATATTAATGATCAGTGATTTGTAAAAAAAAACCTGGTATTTGCATATAGCTGATACAATATTTGTATATTTAGTTTCATTAATTTGTGACTTTAGTGAAGTCGTTTTCATTACTGGTCATTTTAAAATTTGGTTCATCAATCAGTCTTGCCAAGGCTATAGGTTTTATCCATTTTGGAACAGCTACATCAGATTACCTGTATAATGGAATAAAAAAGATAACAGGAAACACCTACAATGGCTGAAAAACATAGCCACATGCCAGAAAGTAAATAGGAACTGCACAAGAAAAAAACCCACAATAAAAATACAAAAGACAAACATAAACAACGATAGGAACTCGGGACAGCCGGACTTGGTACCGGCACTAGCAAAAGCCAGTGGTAGGGTTAAACCGGTTTATGGGTACCCAAACCTCCCCTTTCTCTGTCCCGTTTCCCTATCGTATAACAAACATACGAATAAAACCCATACAGGTAGACTACTAACTCCATGACCACAATCTAGAAAAGAAAAATGGGGGGACAAAACGTAATTTTGAAAGATGGGTCAAAGAGTGCTCGCCGCTAAACTGCCGGCTAGCTCAAGGAGCCTAGTCCGCTGGTAAAACACTGTCGCACTACGGAAGGAAAATCAAATTCAAAACTCCCAATGGGTTTGGTAAAGAATCGTCATGTATTTCAGTAGACATCGGCAGTATCAGTGAGAGGCCAGTATGTGTGTAAAATCCTCAGGTCACTGGATCCCAAAGCTAATTTAACGGACACGTGCAGAATATCCTGTCGATATCCCCTATTGCGTAAAGAATGTAAGTTACGTCCCAGTTTTTGTACGGATTTAAATTGTCAATATGATAATCTAAAATCTGTGATTGACTACCTTGAAAGAGCATAGTTGCTTACAAATAGGCTACTTAAGCAAGAGTATGTTATCCATAACATCGTACATCGCTGGATCTGCTAAATGTTCTAAAAAACCTATTTCTTAGCTATTAACATCCATCTTGACAGCAGTAAAAGAGGGCATTCAAAAATATTGTAATACTAGCTTTTTAAGAAGTGGTGTAAATGAAATGTGGATATTAGAAAACTCTAATATCCAGGTTATGTGATCTGCTTGACATCTTAAAATCGAGATCATTATCACACTGTAACGTCATTAAAACTTTTGACTTTTCCATGCTTTATGCTACAAGCTTTATCCTCATGAACAACTTAAATCATGGCTTAAAGATTTAATTCATAGATGTTTCTCCCGCAAAAACGGCGAACGAAGATATAAGTACATTGTTTTAGGCAAAGAACAAGCATACTTTGTGAAACACGACTCAGAAACGCAGAAAAAATATACATTGGAAGAAGTGATTAAAATGTTAGAGTTTCTGATCGACAATATATTTGTCCAGTTTGGAGGATTTGTTTTTCAACAGACTATCGGAATTCCACAAACTGTGCACCTCTTTTAGCCGATCTATTCTCCACTCATATGAAGCTGAATTCATCGAAGGGATTCCTCAAAATAAAGATAAAAAACTGGCCCAGTCCTTTAATTTCAGCTTCCGTTATAAAGATGATATTTTATCACTAAACAATCCTCACTTTGGTGATTTTCTTCATCTTATCTATCCAAAAGAGCTCGAAATTAAGGATACTACAGACACTTCCACATCAGCCTCGTTCCTTGACCTCCATCTTGAAATTGACAACAGAGGTACACTACAAACTAGGCTGTATGACACACGCGACGACTTAATTTTTCCAATAGTAATCTTTCCTTTTCTTTGTAGCAACATTTCAAAAGCACCAGCATACGGAGTTTACATCTCCCAACTCATTCGCTACTCAAGGGCCTGTGGTCGATACATTGACTACCTTAATAGAGCTCGGTTGCTTACAAATAGGCTACTTAAGCAAGGGTATGTTACCCATAACTTGAGGTCATCACTACAGAAGTTTTACGGTTGACATCACGATCTTGTGGACCGCTATGGAATATTTTTTCCCAGATGACAACAGATCTTTCTCTTTGCCACTAAGTTTGTTTTTCCGCTACCGGATTTGACTTTACTACCGGAGTTGACATGTTCAACACGGAGGGTGTCTTATAAGAAGAAGGAGATGCTTACTCTACCGGTGCACCTGATCTCACCCATGGTTTTTATTGGGTCCGTGTTGTTCATTTTTGTATATGTGCGTGCTTTCATTTTCTTTTCTGTGCCGTGCTCGTGTTATGTCTTTGTTTCTTTGTTTTTCCGACGTTGCCATTGTCCTTGGATTGTTTTTTTTTAGACTGACGGTTCGGTTCTCACTTACTTTGAAGTCATCACTAAAGAAGTTTTACGGTCGACATCACGATCTTGTGGACCGTTATGAGATATCTGTTTCCTAGATGATAACCGATCTTTCTCTTTGCCACTAAAGTTTGTTTTTCCTCTACCGGATTTTACTTTACTTCGGAGTTGACATGTGCAATACGGTGGGTGTCTTATTAGAAGCGGGAGATGCCGGTACACTTGATTTCACCCATATTTTTCATTTAAATTTAAATTTGTTTTTATAATATAGCTAAACTTGAAATATATGAAATACGCGTATATTGAACAGACTTAAGTAGAACGGCCATGGGTAGAACAGGTCAGAGCAGTTATGGCGATGACCAGAACGGTCAGGATTCTAGCTATATGACCAAGACTGGTCAGAGCGGTCAGGATTCTAGAGCAGAGTTGGAGCTGTTCTAGAGCAGACTTGATACATGTTCTAAATTAACTAAGAGGAGCTTTTATGACTGCTTCAACTTTATGAGATGTTATGTCTGCGCCCCACTGTAGTTCTTGTGGATGAATGAAGTATAAACTAATTTTCGAGTGTGTTATCTGAAAGTCCAGTTTGTAATTATCAACTCCATTATTAAATTAAACTCGGACAGAGGAGCCTATCAGACTGGAACCTTATCCCATTCCATTTTCAGCAGTACAGTGCGTGACAAAGTTTTTCATTAGGAAGGGTGGATGACATTGACATTACTGAGACTTCAAATAGTCCTTTTTTCACTTCCCATGGCTATTATGAAAAACCCCACAAAAACAGGTTCTCTGTAAATTTTAGAAGGTTAAACAGATATTCAGTGTATTAAACAACCCTATTCATCATCAAAGAAATATGTTCTCTAAGTAAGCTGGTGATAAATAAACAATGAAAGGATGTTGAGTAGACATTAAAGTTATGAAGGGCAATAATAAAAGCGTTGCTCCATTGCTATTTTTAACCAAATATTTGCAGATACTTTCAAAGTATCTGCAAATATGTGGTTAAAAATAGCAATGGAGCAACACTTTTATTATTGTCCTTCATAACTACTTTTTAAAAATTGACTAATGAAAGGGATATTGACAACTTCCACTTACGGAATCGGCTAAACCGTTAACTGCTTTACAAACACCGCTTTGATTTTATCAATACTGGGGAATGCCATTTAGTTTGGTTATGGCGCCGGCATCATTCTCTTAATTAATGCGCAAACTGTTGGAGATATGGAGAATGAAGACAATTTAAAAGATAACATTATTATTTTTACTGCAATGTTTTAGCAACGCCTAGAGCTTTTACATGATATTTTCGTGCGTTTGCACGACTCAAACCTTACTGCAAAACCAAGAAAATGTGCATTAGCATATGACAGTATTAAGTGTGATGGACATCTTGTAGGCAACTACAAATGAAGCCACAACAAAGTAAGGTAAAAACAATCAAAATGCTTTTTTTTTGGAAGTTCATATCTAAGGACCAATTTGAGCAAGTTTCATGACAATTAGACAAGTAAATGTATATGTTCTGAGTAATTACGTTACCTCCACTAACCAGATCTTTGTTAACATTTAATAACTGTTCTCAACACTTTACAAATTTTTGTTCCTCGTCATATTTTACAAAATTCTGTCCCTCGACTTCCTGACATAGATCAACAGCTTCCCGTTCTTATGAGTGAACTGGTTTTCCCATATATGTTCAAATCTAATTCGAGTTCAAATAAACAAATGCTAAATTTTGACTTTAAAACTTTACTATCCTTGACAATTTTGTCTAGTTTGCTTCACACACAAAATATTAGCTCAATATCTGGAAGACATTTAAAATAATTTGCGGAAAACTAATTTCACCCGAATTTTCTAAGAGTCCAGTGACAATAAGTCTGTAACAAACCAGTTGACTGGAACCTAACTCCTACTTTATCTGTACCAGATATTAGCAAATATCATTCATAGAATCGGCGAAAAAAACATGAAACTTGAATGTGATGGACCGAGGCACGGACTGACAAATTGCAATACGTTGATTAAAAAGGCAAGAATTAATATTTATTGAGTGGTTCATCATTGTATGTCTTTGTGTGTTCATTTTTTTTTACTGTGATGTACTTATTTAATGCCTTTATTTCTTTGTTCTTTTGATGTTACCATTGTCCTTGGACTTAGACTGGTTTTTAGACTGACAGTTCGATTTTGACTTACTTTGATGTTATTTTCTGGAATACTAAGACATATTAAAAAAAAATCAACAAAAAAAAAACAAAAAACAAACAAACAAACAAACAAACAAAACACAAAAAAAAACACCGAAGTTACTGTGAACTTCGTTTCTGCATCCATAGCCATCTCGACTCATCGGTGCAGTGCAGATTGGATAAAAACATTTCGGAAATCAATATACAGAAATATATGTAAAATGGTGATAGAGAACAAATAACCAATAAGATCTAAAGAGAAAAAAATTAGGTAAGATCCGAGCTATGAAGATGACTTATTGTGATTGATTGATTGATTGATATTGGCTTTAACGTCACTTTCAGCAGTATTTCAGCTATCTCATGACGGTCAGTTTAAGTGGTGGAGTAAGCCGGAGTGCCCGTGGAGGACCGCCGACCTTCGGCGGGTAACTGACATACCTTTTCACTTACGATTATAAATCGAGTGCACCCTTTTTGTAATGTACAAAGCGGGGCGCGAACTCACACCGCAGTGTTGATAGACTACAGTAGTTTTATAGGTAGTAGAACTACCTTAACGAATCGGCCACTCAGGCCTCCTATGTAAGTGGAAGATACTACTTAATTTTAAACAAAATTTCTTAAAATAAAATATTACAAGTTTAGTGGTTATTGGATTGGTGAATATCATCGGGGAGTAACAGTCCAGCAGAAGCATCGGCCCAGTGGTAATAAATAACAAAATACCGAAGTTACTGTGAATTTAGTTTCTGGATATGGACATATGTCTCAGCAGTACAGATCAAATAAAACCTATGGCTAAATATTGAAGTTAATATCTTTTCTTTCCGTGACAATATTGTCAAGTTTGCCAGTTTAAGAACAGTAGCTTTACAGACGTATAAAACATGTAATACGGGTATAATCATTCTTATTACAAGAATAAAAATTTAAAAAAACATGGTTTTTCTAGCTTTTTCTGGCTATGTATATAGATGTATGAGTAAATTTCCATGATGGTTTATACACCCATCACACTAAGCAAAGATGACACTACGATTGAAAAAAATATTAAGATCATGGTGCGATCGGGTTCATCACAGTAAGGTTGTAGTATGGTCGTAGTGGAACAATGTTGAACATGCAGTGCGGTCGTGGTCTAATCTGGTTGTAGTCAAGTGGCACTAGAGTCGTGATAAGGAAAGGTAAGGTATTACTGACCGTTTAAGCATCTTTTTAGAATCGTGTAATGCCAATTGAGAAGACTGCGGGACGATTACAGTACGACTCTACTACGATATTATTACGACTATTCTAATTCTACTACGGCTGTTCTACGTTACTTCCACGATCCCAGCACGATTGAACTATAAAGATCTTATTACGAGCTCATGCTGATTTATCACAAAGTCATTGGCTTCACGCCATAACCGTATCTTGAGGATGATAAATATTGGCTTTCAGTACTACATCATATTTAGAGCTTCCACTATTCGTGTGATAATTTGACTGTAACAAGAGGCTCTCAAGAGCCTGTATGGCTCACCTGGACCATGGCCAATACACAACTTCAAATCAACTTATATGTTAAAGGGTCTCATTTTCAAACTATGTAACTAAATATATTATATGATCCAACTTTAATTAAACTATTTTCCCTATTGCATGCCATCTTGGATAAGGGATGGATCTGCAGGACACAATTTTAAAGAAAATTAAGTATTGTGCCAAAGTTTATTTCCAACTGGCCAAATGGTTTTAAAGAAGATCTTTGAATATACTCCTATATTAAACTTTGTTTCCCATTGGTAGCCAATTTGCATAAGGTGCAGACTTTGAAGGACATCTGTTTTGAAGGGGACCATCTAAGATACATTAATGTGACTAGCCAAGTTGTTTCAGATAAAAAATTCTTTGTATGCTCTTTCCATACAGTCGAGTAATAAATTAAGTTCCCGGCAGATGGCCATGTTGGATGACATTTAGGCATATATATATATTATAGTCAGCACCTCAAAAGCATCATAAATGCCAAGTTCCGTTCAAATCCATTCATGTTATTTCATGTTAATTTCATCAACTGCTCATTAAAGGCTTTAATTACAAATTCTTTAAATAATAAGCAGTCTATGAAGCTGATGATCTACTTCAACATACATGTCAACAGAATTCATAGTGATTCACCATGAAAGTCCCTGTATTATACACAATATGTTTATATAGGCAAATCATTATAACATCAAATAAGGTAAAGATTAAGAAAGTATTTTTGCAAAAAATTGCAAAAATTTGCACAAAAACACTGTTTTTGCTCTAAATTATGGAAGAAATAATTTTTTTAATGAAGTGATTGTAGGGAATTTCTCTAAAGCTTAAAAGAGAAAAGTTAACTAAAGAAGATGTGAACACAGAATTTAAAGGGAAATAACCCATAACCATATAGCATTGGAAAAAAAAAGAAAAAAAAAGTGAAAAACGGCCAATAAATCATACACAGGCCTTTGGATTTTCTTCAAAATTTCAGAGTATGTAGATCTTGATATGCTGAACATTTTTTTAATTTACACTTCACCTCTATCTGTTACAGTTTTTGAAAAAAAAAATTAAAAACGCACAAATTTTGAAAAATTTACGGAAAAAGGGCTATAACTCTCAGACGGGTTTTCCAATTTTCTTCAAAATTGCAGAGCAGATAGATCTCGGCATTCTGAACAATTTTACCCCATGTCAGATTTTTGATATTTGCATCGGTTTTTGAGTTATTTGCTAAAAACTGCAATTTACCCCTAGGTTCTATTTTTAGCACCGGCGGCCATGTTTTTCATCGGATCATAATAAAATGAGGATCCTTTGTACAGGACATTTCATAGATGATTACTATAAAGTTTCAAACCAATCCCTCCAGTAGTTTCGAGGAGAAGATTTTTTAAAGTGAGCTAACGACGGACGGACAGACGGACGACGGACGACGGACGGACGACGGACGCAAAGTGATGGCAAAAGCTCACCCTGGCATAGCCAGGTGAGCTAAAAATGGGAATGCAAAACAAAGAACTGTCGTTGAAGGCGCTACTTTATATAGGTACTCCAACGGAGAATTTCGTAAGTAAAGTTTTATGATTTGTCAAAATTCATTGCAAAATACAAAATGATGACATGGTGCATGAAGACACACGTTAAGTGCTAATATTCAAATTACAACTCATACTTTTCAACTGTAAAGTTTCAAAAAGTTTCATGAATGCACGTATAGGTGCATGGCAGTTTTAACTTTTACTCGTTTTTGTAGTTTCCTTAATGGCAAAAGTGTCGCAACTCCAATAAATTTTGAACCAGTTTTTTTCTTAGCTCTCAGTAGAACTGGTAAATGTGAGGAAAAAAATTATCGGAAATCGAAAAATTGTTATTTTATAATGATGCTAATTTATCCTTAATCTAATTTTTGGGGGATTAAAAGTTCAATTTCTTATTATTGAAGCAGATAACTATTCAACTAAGACGTCCGTAACGTCATCGGTGTATGATCGTTGTATCATCGTGGAAACGTCGAAGAAATGTCAAAACCACGACCTTTCCACGACTTTTAAATCTTGAAGATCGTAATAAGGTCTTTCTTGTCGTGGCGTAGTGTAACACGAGCACTAAGAACAATGCCTAAATACCTTTTTTCTAATTCCAGCTTTTATGTTTTTGTCTCCATATGCAAAAGGAATACCTTCACCTTTACCTGATTTGTTAACTATATTTTATAATTAAAGCTGACCTTCAAATTCCAATTGAAGACATTAGGCTAAGTGTGACAAAAGCATAAGATCATCTACATTTATCAGGGAAATTGTCTGCCATCTAGATCAACAGGGTCATCTTCAGTACTGAATTTATCTACCATATTATTAATTTACAAAGCGAAAAATGAAGGGTTTTAAATTCACCCTTCCACGCCAACAGATTACTGAAATAATTTAGCTATTCAATTTGTAAGTTTTACAGAATATGATATATCTCTATAGTTGTGTACTAATATATTATAAAACTTTCCATTCAAATTTATATATTCAAAATATTTATTCGTTTGGTTACAGTTATCAATTAGGGTCTTAAGTGAAAATATTTCTCACGGTTTCCCATTCATTTTAAATGCAAACTTGCTCTGCGCAAATAGTATTTATTTTTCAAGATATTTATCTAATCTATTAAATAATATTCTCTTAAAATAACTTATATAGCTAGAAATTCATATTCCTACATATCATAAGGGGTTATCAGTGATAAAAGTTTAATATAATTATTGTTCCTCAACATAAAGGGATAGATTTCATTTTTACTTTAATATGAAAAAAAAAATATTTACATAATTTACAACAATGAATATCACAGTTTAATATTTTTTTTACATAAAAACGTTTTTACTACTCAATATTTTTTGTTTTCCTAAGCTGTGATGACACCATTCAATACTTTAAAATTAAATCAAAATCAACATTATTGAGATTTTATTCATAATGTTTTAAAATATTTTCTCTGTTCTATTTGCTATCAGATATTTCCAACATGGAGTTTAATGATTTTGATTTAAACAGTCTATATTTTTGAACAGTAAGGTTGTGACATTATTTTTTCACTTAGGACTTGAAGTCGGAAACTTTTATCCAGAGAAATTATCGGGCTTTTATCCCAGTAGGGTCTATGTCTCTTTCCATCCAAATATTTTACTAGAGTATTTCTTTACATTCAGAACCATTCCACATTTTCTTACTTTCTTTCTTTTTTAAGTTAGGAGTTGCATCTCTAAAAGCAGCAGCGTTTGTTTGTATTTATTATGCCATTGAAACTCCCAGATACATGTAGTATTTTTGTATTGGTAGAATTTCCACAAACATAATTTTTATTGAACTTTATTACAAAGCTCTTTTAAAATTAGTGCCGTCAATAACAATACCTGTAGTTGTGAGTCCAGCATAAACCCAACACTGGCCGTATTTAACTGGCATTTTGGTTCTATCGTATTCTTTTAATATATCTGAACTTCCAGTCCAGTACCAAGGGACTTCTCCGTCACTGTATTCTTCTTCTTTGTCTGCCCATTTTCCAACAAGGACGCCTCCGTCCCCAGGCGCATTTACCTTGATAAATACAAAAATACCGAAGTTGCAGTAAATTTCGTTATACTGTATAAGTGTTTCAAGGAGTAACCTCTCATCAGCAGCATTGAAATCAAATAATATGGAAAGTCATAATCCAAAAGTAGTCCAAAAAGAAGTACTAATTTCCAAAAATATCGAAAAAAGGAAGCCAAGTCCAGTACCAAGGGCATCTACAGAGTGTCATACACGGAATGAAGCATCAGTATTTTTAAGTAGTTAGAATTTTGATAAAAACAGTTAATTTCTATAATACACAAGGTAAAATTTTCATGTCAGACAAGTCTGACTGTTGAGCTGGTAAATAACCTCGGGGACCTCTGGTCCACCAGCAGCATAACGTACGTATTTATTAAATGCAAACAAGCATAATTACCAGGTACTTGTAACATAAGCCTCAAGGTAACAGAATTAAATTTCTGAATGCAAATAAATACAGTATGTGTGAAGTATAATTCAATCGGAATTAACTAGTAAGGTACGTTTGCATAATTCATTACTTGCTAATTTAATAAATTAAGGTCTTTCACGACAAGTGATAGGCTTTTTGTGAAATTCTTATGATTATTATTCTTTTTCCGCCCAACACGTGTGGTAAAACAATGAGACATATCATTTCCATATTTTGTATGGTATATTGGTATTTAAGTAGGACTTCAAATTTCTGGGCACGGCAGGATTCTGTTTTTGTGACGGGCACGACAAAATTATATTTTTAGTATTAAACGGAGTTATATACCCCGGTAAAAAATTGGTATCGTTTTATCTCAAAAACCTTAACAAGGTGATAAAATGTAATGGGAAAAAGGAGACATGGCCATTGTGCTTGTTTGCTGTTATCCCTTCTTGTAATGGGATCTTCATCATTGAACTTAGGTGACATATTTTACATCTAAAGATTTCAAGGTCAAAGGTCACCAGTATAGGTCATCGATTACCTCTGAACTAGTTATCGCTTAAACTATGAAACTGTAATCCATAACCGGGTAAATATTCATTGTTTGTTGTCTCGGTCCGGAGAGATTTAATGAATCTTTCTTTGATTTAATGCCTTTTACGTGTTTGACTTTTTAACAGTTTCAGATAGCTGATAAATATGTTGAACAAAAAGCCAATCTCATCAAATGAAATAAAAATGACAACAGGAAACACCTACAATGGCTGAAAATTATAATTACATGCCACAATCTGCTCGTCTACATTTGTTACATTGTGTAAAAAATGAACCATTGGTTTTTAATTTATGGCAAAAAAAACGCTTTTCGAGGTCCAATTTCATGTTGTTTTGCTTAAACCTCAAAAGTCATTCAAGATGCAAAGAAACTTGAAACTGAAAAACTTTTCAGTACAAAAATGCCAAGAAAGTTTGGTCAAGGTCAAAGGTCAAGGAACTTAGCAACAATGGTATCTTCATTCAAAGTCCCTGGCAAGCAACCATATTCAGAAAGTATTGCGATATTGTAAAGAGAAAGTAATTAACATTGCTTTTTTGTGTCTTTAGCAACGTCTATTTTTTTAAGTCTTTAGCATCCGTTAAGCAAAAGACATTTCCAGTTCATTACTTTTGTTAACACTTTATTATTGACCAGAACAGAAAATAAAATCAAACTCAACATGTAACTATGGTGAAGACTTTGCAATTGACTCTTTACTTTCATTTTATGTTTGTTCATAATCCGCGTCCATGAGAAAAACAAACTTTGCTTCAGCTTCAGCTTTGTTCGATGTATAACGATGAATTCCGCTCAATCCTGTGCTGGAGGTCGTCTTCAACAAAACATGAGACATGAGAGGTGAGCAAAGCTCAATGTTGAATGCCTTATAGTGACTTCAAAATGAAGGACAGCGTTATTCAATTGATTGGTTACCATATATTTATCTCATGTGCAGTTACATCATATTCTTTCATTTTTTATTGAAAATTCCGCTGTCATGGGTCACAAACCAACATTCTGGTCTTTAATTTTGACAACGCGATTATACCATCACGCACTTCTTCAAACATTCATAGCAAAAGATTTATACTATTTATTTTTGTTATCAATCATATTTATTCAATTCAGACTTTATTACTCTTTATTTAGGGACCGATTCCGACCTGCCGTTGGGTGTGTGGTTTCCTCACCGTTCATTGAAGATCTCATGGTGGCTTCTTTAGTTGTTATAACTCCCCTTTGGATCGTTGTCTCTGACACATTCCCCGTTTCCCTTCTTTTTTCTATTTTGTTAAATTGTTATAATTTACACGTGTGCTCTTTTTCCTTTTTAAAAACTTCCTTTGCTTGACTCAAAAGTCACCATGTCTACCCTCTTTGTCCCGTTTAACACATATGAGACTTGAAATGTTTTTGATCTGGTCTAAATACATATGTACGTCCTTGAGAACTATAGATCTGAAGTTGCGTATCAAAATGTTTTTGATAGCTTCGTTGTGAGGGTGGTCTGTCAGGACCAACGGAACACGGTCGTCGGTATAGTTCTCGAGGACGAACATATGTCGGCAGTTTTCCAGGATTCGCCTCCTATTGCAGCCTTCAGAAAAGGAAAGAGTCTAAAACAGCACCTTGTAACTAGTTTTTTCAAGAGTGTTACTCCTAAAACTCCCTGTAAATATAAGGGCACTAGACAATGTAAGCGATCTCGCTGTTTGACTTGTCCTTTTACTTGGGAAACTGATGAAGTAATAGGACTGGCTATTTTCAAACTAAAAAACGTGTACTACTGAAAATGTAGTGTATGCTGTGGGTTGTAAACGCTGTAGGATGATCTATGTGGGTGAGACCTGCCGTAGATTGGGTGATCGCTTTGTCGAACATAAACAGAGCGTCACCAATGGAAAGGATTGCCCATTAGGTGAACATTTTCGGCGAGCCAACCACAGCATACTGGACATGCATGTAACTGTCCTTATACAAAGTAGTACAGGTGAGAAACAACGACATTACCTTGAACAAAAAAATCGTCAATTTTCTTGGAACTGCTCGACCCTTTGGCATGAATGTTAAGAAGCAGTCTATTTTATAATATATTTTATGTATTGAAATTTGGTATTCACATAGGGTAACTAATGTTTTATTTCTCGTTTTTGATTATGTTCAAGATTTGGCACACTTTTTCAGGTAATATCTGTGACACGTCATTAGGTCTGCATTCTCTGGTCCTTTCCATTTTCTTCTCCGTATTTCAGCCCGGTAGTCCCCTAGTCGAAGGCCATACGGCCGAAACGTTGGGCAGTCTTCCCTTCTTTGCATTTTTGTTCAATTTTATGTGTTTTTTAATTTCTATATTTTTGTGTTTTTTACCTTTTAATCGTTGCCAACTATACCATTTTTATTTTGTTCCAATTGTAAGAATACTTTGCCAGTTGATTTTGTTTGTTGACGATTCCACATCTATGACATGGATGTGGCGTTGCTCGACATCCTGCAATGAATTCCGCTAAAACCGGTGCTAGGCGCCGTCTTGAACTTACCATGAGGTATTAGCATAGCTCATTGTTGAATGCCTCATGGTGACTTCAAGACGAAGAACAACAATAAAAGCGTTGTTCCATTGTTTGTTTTTCCCACGTAATTGTGGAGATTTTGTCTCATTGACTTTTACTCCATATCCCTTCATTGCTTACGAAATACATATTATTCATTTGATTCGACTTATAAACTTTATAAAATCATTATGACAATAGGGTCTTGTCATGTGAAACAGAAATAACGATTCGAAGACTTTCCCGTCAAAATACGCTTACAATTATGACAATCTCCTTGTTTTGTTTGAAACGTCATAGGGAACTCTTTATGTACTCAGAAGTTTTAAAATTCATAATGGTGAATCTCTATTTTTATCAGATGTGCAAGATGGATGCGAAGTTTCAGACAACCGAACTACCCCAAGGTCAAGTCGACATAATTAACGCCATGTGGTGTTGTCTTGTTTTAAAATTGTTTGGTGACATCTTCTCTCTAGTGTATGACGTTCATGAGACATAAAATAATGGGAGGATGTGGAGTAAATGCACATGAGACAAAGTCTTCAAAACAACATGTTAAAAGTAAGTAAGCGACTTTATTTTTGTTCTTCATTTTTAGGTCACTATGAGGCTTTCAACAATAAACCCTTCTCATACCTCATAGTAAGTGCAAACTAGAAGCTCAGAGACTAAGCCTGTATCGGTCACCTGACAAAGTACTTCTCTGTCATTCATGACCAAAAAAGATGTTTTTTTTTACCAATGGGGTCTAATGTTAAGCTATATTCTCCATAAGTACTCATGTTTTTTGTCCTATTGAAATGAGTAAACTTTGCAAGGGACCCTCTTTATATCATTCCAATACAGGTTAGGTAAATTTTTTTCAACAGTTTCAGAGAAGATGATGAAAGAGTGATTTTTCCCATAAAGTCCAATGTAAAACCAACGTTCTGCGCTGGCCGCCATGGTTTTTTTGTCAAAACGGAACAAAATGAACAATCATTGTAAAGGACCTGTAGAACATCATTTCTATAAAGTTTTATTAAATTTGCTACAGCAGTTTCAGAGGAGAGGGTGCAAATGTGATTTTCCCAAAGGGTCCAATCTTAAACTATGTTCTGTGCTGGCGGTCATGTTTTTCATCCGATCGAAGGAAATGAGCAATCTTTGTAAAATACCTTTAGTACATCAATTCCTGTAAAGTTTGGTTGAATTTGCTTTGGCGGTTTCAGAGAAGATGAAAATGTGATTTCCTCATAGGGCCCAATGTTAGACTTAGGTTCCGTGCTGGCGGCCATGTTTTTTATCGGATAAGAATGAAATGAGCAATCGTTGTTAAGGACTTTTAGTTCATCAATCCTGTAATGTTTGGTTGAATTTGCTTCAGCCGTTTCAATTGGGAAGATGGAAATGTGATTTTCCCATAGGGTCCAATGTTAAACTATGTTCCGTGCTGGCGGCCATTTTTTATCGGATCGGAACAAAATGTGCAATCTTTGCAGAAGGACCATTAGTAAATCATTCCATGAAAATTTGGTTGAATTTGCTCCAGCGTTTTCAAGGAAGAAGATGAAAATGTGATTTTCCCATAGGGTCAAATGTTAAACTATGTTCCGTGCTGGTTGCCAGGTTTTGTATCGGATCGGAACAAAATGAGCAATCGTTGTAAAGGATCTTTAGTACATCATTCCTGTAAAGTTTGGTTGAATTTGCTTCAGCCGTTTCAACGGAGAAGATGGAAATGTGATTTACCCATAGGGTCCAATGTTAAACTATGTTCAGCGCTGATGGCCATGTTTTTTATCGGATTAGAACGAAATGAGCAATCTTGTAAAGGACCTTTAGTACATCATTCCTGTAAAGTTTGGTTGAATTTGCTCTAGTGGTTTCAGAGGAGAAAATGAAAATGTGAAAAATTAACAGACGGACGACGGACGAAAGACGCCCAGTGATGGCAAAACCTCACACTGACCCTTCGGGTCAGGTGAGCTAAAAAATAGTGAGCATACATCTATTGCACGGGAACCTTTGACAGGACTGCTTTGTGACTTAAAACATGGAATAGCCTTTAAATATTTAATCAGAAATGCTCTCCAAAAATACAGTTAACGTAGGGAAGGCAGTCAAATGTGACCCATTTTTCTGTTGTTTTGTATGTTTGTTTCCTTTTTCCAAAAGAGAGAACTACATACAGGTACTTGTGATTTTGGGAAATACGTACTTTGATTAATTTTCGACGATAAGCGGATTTAAGGTAAGACATGATATCTTTCATGGAATTTCCATTTCAGAGTTGAACAAAAAGTAGTTGATTTCCTAAAAAAGCAAACTAAGAATATTGCACTGACGTGTTCGATAATTGAATGCAAGTCTTTCATATGCTGTGGATGTATTTACAACATTTCACCATCTTTATAAACGTTACAAAACAATAAAGTCTAAAAAAGATTGTTTCGTTTGTTAAATTTTTTTTCTGAAATGTTCATGAAAGTGAAACTGATATGAAAATAAGAAAAGATATTAAAGAACCACCTAACGTAAATGTTAACTTTTCAAAAATTTAACTGCGTACCCCTAACCGGATGGTTTGTGACTATCCTTTTACGGTCGGCAAAAGGTTTTACCTTGTCCGATGTTGATTCTTCTACCATTATCTCTCCCCTAGGAAGTGTATGAATGTATGTTTACAATTGTTACAAACTTATTTTTGTGTGCTGCAATTCAAATAGTTCCCTTACTATAACATCATCTGTTGATAATAATTGCAAAATGTATGAAATACATGTATAATACATACCGTATAGCGGATAATTTTCGTGGTTGCAAAATTCTGCGGTTCGCTCTCATAAGAAGGGTAATAAATTATAGCGGCCATCGATTTCCGCGAGTGGAAAATTGTCAAAGAACAAATATGTATAGAGATATATACGGATTTAATTTTCGCACATCCATAAACCTGGCGAATATATTTTAAAATTACCCGCTATACGATATATGTAATGGCAAAAGGTCATAGATAAATAATCAATCAATATCCCTACCTAATGAACAAATATTTTAAAGCAGCGACATTGTCAGATTTGAATTGCGTTTATGATCGACCCTAGCATAAAATTAAGAAATAGATTATTGTAAGCGGGCTCTATGCTAATTAGAACATGGTAAGACCTTATATTTGTCGATATTTTATACCGAGCGATAGCGAGGTATAAAATGAGGACAAATATAAGGTCTTACCATGTTCTAATTAGCATAGAGCCCAACTGCAATAATCTATTTCGATTCTAATATGGTTTAGAAATGTTCTGAAAATTTAAAGCGGTACTAGGAGGATGTTTTCAAATGCCATTTTGGTCGTAGAAATTAAGCGAAATAGACCATGAAACAACATATCAAGTATATAAAAAATGACTTTTATCCATTTTTTGTTCAACATTAAGCATTATTTACGGATAAAATTAATAAAAATGTGTTATTCCCGTTTGAACTATTTACGGTTGAGATTGTGACGTCCGGTATTAGTATTGTGACGTCTCCGAGGGTTCCATGCTTATTAGAACCCTGTAGTGTTCTCAAAGCGTTTGAAGGACGCCATATTAGAACTCGCGGTAATATACTAAAGTTTAGCTAAAGCAATGAGGACAAAACAGTTCGTACTCACCATCTGTGAAATTGCACGTGAAACAAATTTAGGACTTGCCATGTCAATATTGATTTTATTATTGTATGCTTTTCTCAATATATGAAAGCATATTTTCAATATTGAACCATCATAATCGTAACCTTGAAACTGAAAATAAAAAAAAAAACAAAGCAATCAAGGGATATAGATTAAAGGCACAAAGCATATAACAAAATACCGAAGTAACTCCAAATTCAGTTTCTGCATATGGCCATTATGTCTCTTCAGTGCATATAAAATCTAGAACATTTGGAAGACCATACTGAACAACACTTTTATTGGTGCTCTTCATCCTGAAGACACAATGACGCCTTCATTAACTGGTTAACCCCTACCGCTAGCTCTTGCTAGTGCCGTTACCAAGTCTGGCTATCCCTAATTCCTATCGTTGTCTTAACTTGTCTTTTGTCTTTTTTGGTGTTGTTTTTCTTGTGCATGCAATTGCAATTTTAGGCCACTGTTAGTGTTTCCCGCATGCACATGCAAGTAAGATGATCCTACCATGTACTGGTACTGAGATATGAACTCGGAAGTAAACTTGAATGTAAGTCGATCATGCGAAAAATATAGGTCAAAGTGACCTAATTTTGCCTGGATGCTGACTTATCACCAAAGATGCATGCACATGCAAGGTAAGATGATCCTACTATGTACAGGCACTGAGATATGAACTCGGACATAAACTTGAATGTTAGTAAATCATGCGGAAAATATAGGTCAAACTGCCTGAATTCTGACCTTACGCCAAAGATGCATGCACATGCAAGGTAAGACGATCCTACCATGTACAGGTACTGAGATATGAACTCGGATGTAAACTTGATTGTAAGTCGATCATGCGGAAATTATAGGTCAAAGTGACCCAATTTTGCCTGGATGCTGACCTACCGCCAAAGATGCATGATATGAAAGGTAAGATGATCCTACCATGTACAGGTATTGAGATATGAACTCGGATGTATATTTGATTGTAATTCGATCATTTGGAAATTATTAGGTCAAAGTGACCTAATTTTGCCTGGATGCTGACCTACCACCAAAGATGCATCCACACGCAAGGTCAGATGATTCTGTCATGTATAGTTACTGAGATATGTACTTGGGCATTAAATTGAATGAAAGCAAATAAAGCGGAAAATATAGGTCAAAGAAACCTAATTTTCTCAGAGGCTGTGAGATAACCCAAGATGCATATGTATACAAAGTTTGTTGATCCTACCCTGCATAGTTACTAAGATATACACCTAAATGCGGACGCGGACGTGGACGCGGACGTGGACGCCGAGATTACTCCAATAGTCCTCCTCAACTTTATATTTACTGGGTGCCTAAGCTTCACAAGAATCCCTACAAACAGAGATTCATTGCAGGATCTGCCAAATGCACCACTAAGCCCCTATCCAAACTCCTTACCACTTTACTGACTGCAGTTAGAGATGGTCTAAAAAGCTACTGCGAAAAAGCCTATTCCACGAGCGGCGTGAATCAGATGTGGATTCTTAAAAATTCTAAAGATCT
>MJUU01004978.1:121981-171300 GCA_002080025.1 Modiolus philippinarum | reverse complement strand
AAAAAAAAAAAATTAACACAATTTATTTCATTTTATTCAGCTTGAAAAGCCTGAACATTGTATAAAGGTCCAATAATATAACATTTCAAACACAAAAATGCACAGAGACTCCCATATATAACAAATAAGATCATGCCCGTGGTTTATGGGCAGTTATACAACAATTAAACTTTGAATTTTGTAACATTCTGAAGTCCTGAAATTCCCATTTTCCACGAAAATCGCCCAATAATATTAAATTTTACCCATATTTTCTGCGTTAAAATTGCATATTACGATATATCAAAGGCATTTTTTAAAAGAGAGTAAAAATATAAGTATGCTTTGTTCATATATATGTACAGACTAGGGATGGCAAAATGTCTCGAATTCAATACTCGAGTACTCGGTACAAATACTCGCGAGTACTCGAGTACTCGGATCATTGTAATTGATAATGTATAAACCTGCAACGTAGGTCTTCTCCGCTTTTCAACGAAACCTTTCTGGCTTGTTTATTTATTTATTTTTTTTTGGAAAGCATTGTCTATTTGAATGATTACTAAAGGTAATCACCTACTTTATACATCAAACAATCAAACACTAATTGGCAAACAATAGACTAACGGCTTGTACTGTACAAATTTGCTTTGATCTAATTTTAATTATGTTAATAAAGGGTCTTTCTGATTATAAAAAAAAAATTAGCGTTGCCTGCCCTGCCAATTACATGTACAAGTTTTCTTCTGTTTCGCCGGTCCTATAACATTATGGACACGTTTCAAAATATTTATAGTACGAATTTAAACCTGCTAAGAAAGAAGTTTCCAAAGAATATGCTTTTAAATATATTTTACCGAATAAAACAAGACAATAAATATCGAGAGTTGATTAGATTTTAAAGGTTGATATTCGTTAACTTACTTTGATTAAATATGAGTTATTTGATGAGCAAATTCCAATAAACGAAAAGAGAATAACTGCGATACACATGACAGGGAGTACAGAAATATCAGGCAATGCAGATGAGGTGCACTAAATAGAAAATAAATATGATCAAATATATTAGAAAAGAAAAAATATTGAAAAGATACTTTAAATGCATCATTTAATTTAGAAAATATCCATGATTTTTTAAATAAGCCGAGTACTCGAGTACAAAAATTGTACTCGAGTACTCGGCTTATAAACGAGTACTCGAGTATTCGAATACTTGTTGCCATCACTAGTACAGACAGACATATTTTTTGCATTGTTTAAGCATCATTTTCTTTGGGTAGGGGTAAAATTTTGAGTGTTTGAGTTAATTCTATGCGAACATAGACAAAAAATTGACAATTTTAGGGAAAATTTGTTGGGGTAGGGGTAATATTTTCGGTATTCAGAGTCACATTAAACACTCCTTGTTTTTCTAAACAATGTTTTAAGACAACTAATGAATCGCTTAGATCAATTAGATGGCAAATCTGCAGATATATGCTCCGGATTTGACATATTTAACGATTTAACAGTGGACTTTGGATAAATCTGAAATGTTGAAAATTCCCATTTTTCATTAATTTTGGGATAAATATTGAGTTTAAGTCGACAAATGGCTGTTAAGATGACAAATCATAAAGTAATTCATGTAACTTTGTCATATACAACACACATTTTGCGTGTTCTGGTTATTTTTATGCGAACATAGAGAAAAAATAGACAATTTTAGGGAAAATTTGGTGGGGCAGGGGTAAGATTTTCGGTATTCAGAGTCACATAAACACCCCTTGTTTTTCTAAGCAATTTTTGAGACAACTTATATATCCCTAAGAACAATTAATTGGCATATCTGCAGATATATCCTCCAGATTTTGAATGTATAACGATTTAACAGTGAACTTTGGCTAAATCTGAAATGTAGAAAATGCCCATTTTTCATAAATTTCGGGCAAGATATTGAGTTTAAGTCAACAAATGGCAGTTAAAATACAAAATCACAATATAATTCATGCAACCTTGTCGTATACAACACACAATTTGCGTGTTCTGGTAATTTTTAAGTGAACATAGACAAAAAATTGACTATTTTAGAGTAAATTTGTTGGGGTAGGGGTAAGTTTAATGGATCTAGGAAGTTTATAATACTTCAAAACTGCCATAATGTGTACCAGTTGTAAAGAAGACATTATGTACTTCCATTTTATTCCATCCTTTCTTCAATTTGAACCACTCATTGATAAGATGAGGCAAAAAAGGGACAAAACTTTTTCGAAAACGAAAATATTCAAAGATGTGTTTTATTTGTCTATTTAAAAGTGATAGTTTGGTCATTCAAAACATATTACCATTATGTTAACATGCCTAATTTGTAAGGAAGGACATTAAAAGACTAAAAACAATTCCAAGAATTATGAAATGAACAACATACTGGTTTCTAAGGACCATTGAACTTACACAATTTCGAGAAAAATCTTAAAAATTACGTCAACATTTCGAAGGGGTAGGGGTAAGGTTTTTTAATTTTTATAACGTATTGGGTATAGAAATGGAACCAATATGGAATATTTGTAAAGCTAATTCTATAGGCTATCATTCTATACCATTTTTATCACTGAGAGGTACCAATCCGCAATTTGAAGCAATTGAAAGGAAAACTTTGATCAAAAACGAAATTTTACAAAATTTCGTTCGGTGGGTCTAAAAATGGGGCCTGTTCTTATATTGCGTGCAGGTTATGCTCATGTTAACATGTTTAATTTTGAAGAGGGGATATAGAAGGACTGAAAAATATGGGTGGGGGTCATAAGTGGGGGGGGGGTGCACAGGGGGTTATTCCAGCCCATGGACTAAAACAAAGCATATGGCAGGTCCGAGTCTCATAAAACAAAAACAAAAAAACATTCAAACTATAGGTCTAATTGAAATTTAGTTCAATCACAAAGGTCCTTAGATTGTCTCTTCAAAACAAAATATCTGGCAGGTCTGTATCTAATCCAATTTGGTTAACATAATATAATTCAACATTTGACCTTATAGATATACATTAAAAGAATTCGACCTCTCAAACTACTAATTCAAATAGAATCAAATTTGATCACAAAATTTATTAATTATAAACAAAGGATAATAGTAAACACCTACAATGACCGGAAACTACAATTATATGCCAGAATTATCAAGCAAACTGCACTAGAAAAATAATGATGAACACAGGAGACAAACATAAATAACGATAGGAGCTCGAGATAGGCCAGCGGTTGTGGTTAAACCGGTTTATGGGTTCCAAATCCTCCCCTTTCTCTTTCCTGTTTCCTTATAGTATAATAAGCATACGAATAAAACCCAATACAGGTAACTCTATAATCACCATTTTGAAAAAGAAAATCGTATGACAAAACGTAATTTTGAAAGATGGTTCAAAGAATGCTTGCCGCTAAACTGCCGGCTAGCTCAAGGAATCTAGTCTGCTAGTAAAGCACTGTCGCGCTACGGAAGAAAAATCAAACTCAAAACTTCCCGAAGGGTTTAGTAAAGAGTCGCCATACATTTCAGTAGACATCGGCAGTATCACTGAGAGGCCAGTACATGAGCAAGATCTTCAGGTCACTTGATTTAAACCCAAATTAATGGATTTGCTTAAATTTTCTGGTCTGCAGGTCATTTCAAAATTCACAGTAACTTCGGTATTTAGTTATTTATTATCACTGGGTCGATGCCTCTGCTGGTGGACTATTAGTCCCCGAGAGTATTCACCAGCCAAGTAGTCAGTACTTCGGTGCTGACCCGAAAGCCACCTTATTTGAAACCCTACAATATCTAATTTTTGAAAATTTTGTTGAAACTAAGGAGTATCTCCCTCATGCAAAGCTCTGTTCTTAGTTAATTTTGGCTTTCTATTAAGATCATATTTGGTAATTTGTTCTCTGTCAGTTTTTAAACATCTTTGACTTTATGGTCTTCCAAGCGTTTAGATTTTATCTGCACTGAAGAGACATAAGTTGTCGAAATACACATATGCAGAATCAAAATTCACATTAACTTCAGTATTTAGTTATTTGTTCCAACAAAAAAGCAAGAATTCTTCTCTAATATTACCCACAATGATCCTTGTTCCTGGACATGTGATGATAAATGCACTCTATCTTTTGCTGGGCAACATTGTCGTTCGTACACTATTTATCAACAGGTCATAGGTATTCCCATGGGTATAAACTATGCACCTCTAGTTGCAGATCTTTTTTCTGTTGTGTTACAAACGAGACTTCATAAAAAACTTCAGAACGGAACCATACAAAACAGTGATAAACTTGTTTCTATTTTCAATGGTATCAGAAACAAGTTTTTAGATTATGTAGACATTATTTACCCACAAGAGCTGCAATTAAATTAAGCTAACAATGATTCCAAATACTGCCCTTTTCTGGATCTAACTATCATTATTGACTCTGCTAAAATAAAAACTAAAACATATGGTAAGAGGGATAATTTTTTTTCACTATAATTACAAATTTCCATTTTCTTGATGCCGACATTCCTCTAGCTCCATTTTACGGGGTGTATATTTCTGAACTGGTATGATTCGCACGAGTTTGTTCTACTCTTGACAATTTTAATGAACGTAACCTTACTATCACAGCCAAACTTTTACAACAGGGTTATAGATTTCATAGGTTGTTGGATACATTTAAGGAGCTTTATAATAGATTTATAATAAACATTTGATATCGAAAATATGAAGTTACTCGCAAACAGCTTATTACTAAGGGCGTTTCTAATCATAGATTTTTACGGAAATGTTGTTAAAAATCCAGAAACTGAGTAAATATCTTGAAAAGCTTGGACTTAACTTACATGCTTGACGTAATGGGGGATGTCGACATGATATTCTGCTTGCATCCATTTAAGTAGCTCTGAGATCTAGTGACTTGAAAATCTTATGCACATACTGGCCTCTCACTGATACTGCCGATGTCTACTGAAATATATGAAGATTCTTGACCAAACCCTTCTGGAAGTTTTGAGTTTGATATTTCTTCCATAGTGCGACAGTGTTCTTCCAGCAGACTAGGCTCATTTAGCTAGCCGGCAATTTAGTGGCGAGCACCCCTTGACCCATCTTTCAAAATTACGTATTGTCTTTTTCTCTCCTTTCATGATTGTAGTCATGTAGTGAGTAGTCTACCTGTATTGGGTTTTATTCTTATGTCTATTTTACTATGGGAAAACTGGACAGATAAAGGGGAGGCTTGGGTACCCATAAACCGGTTTAACCTACCGCTGTCTTTTACTAGTACCGGTACCATGTCTGGCCGTTTCGAGTTCCCATCGTTGTTTAGGTTTGTCTTTTGTCTTAATACATCGTGTTAGATACATTGTCTTAAATGTGCTTTTCATGTGTTTGTTACATGTAATTGTAGTTTTCAGTCATTTTAGATGTTTCCTGTTATCCTCTCTTTTCACTGAGAAAAATATCCCGTTGATATCCACTATTACGTAAATAATGTCAGTTACGTCCCAGTTCTTCTGGATTATTTTTGTCATTTAGTGACATTTTTTAACAACATTTCCATAATACTGAGGATGGGAAATGCCATTGTAAATTAGCTGTTTGCGAGTCCCGTCATATATATTTAAACATAAAATGTTCTGTAAAACTTCTTAACAGTATTTAAAAATTTATGAAATCTGTAACTTTGATGTAAAAGTTTGGATGTGTGAGTTCATTAAAATCATCAATGGCAGAACAAACACAATTGAATCGTACAAGTTGAGACATTTATATCCCTTAGAGTGGTGCTTGCTGAACGTCGCCGTCAAGAAAGGGGAAATTAGTAATAGTGAAATCAAAATCATCCCTTTTCTCATAAATTTAGTTTGTATTTTACCAGAGTCCATGATGATACTTAAATCCAGAAATGGGCGGTTTTAAGAATCATTTGTTTTTTTGTTTTGGGGGTTTTTTGTTTTTTTTGTTTTTTTTTTGTTTTTTGTTTTTTGTTTTTTTTTTTTGCTTTATCAAGTTATTGGACCGATGCCACTGCTGATGGACCAGAGGTCCCCGAGGGTACTCATCAGTTCAATAGTCAGACTTGTCTGACATGGAAATTCACCTAACGATTTATGGAAATTCACTGTTTTATAAAAATTCTAACCCCTTAAAATCACTACGGGTTCATTCCGTGTATGGCACTTGGTGGATGTCCTTAGTACTGATTTGGCTCCCTGTTTCGATGGTTTTGGTAATGAGTACTTGTTTGTTTACAATTATGCGATTATGTCTTCCCATGTGACTTGATTTTAATGCTGCTGTTGCGAGGTTGCTCCTTGAAACACATGTACAGCATAACTAAATTTTACTGTTCATTTTTGCAACTTTAGTATTTTTGTATTTTTCTGTTCTTGTGGATAAACAATATCTACAAAATCTAAAAACTGGGGATTCTCAATAGTAAGGATATCATCAATGTACCTGCTATTATCATTGAAAATTGAAATAAGTTTATCATTGTTTAGTACAATTCCATTTGTTAGTTTTTCATGAAGACCTGTTCGTAACAGAACAGAAGAAGATCTGCAATGAGAGGTGCACAGTTAGTACCCATTGGGATTCTAGCAAGAGATTCAGTGCCTTAATCATATCACCAGATGTCCAGGAGCACTGATTGCTGTTGATTGTTGTAAGTAATACTGGAAAAGAACCCTTGCTCTTTGTTACAGCAAATGAATGGAAGACCCGAAAATTTTAAAGTCCATTATACAAGTTTTATTCAAATTATGCGGAAGGGTTGTACATAGCGTAGAACATTCATACCTGTCAACAGATGACCTTGGTCTTTTTATAGATTGCATTTTATCTTAAACAATAGAATTTATTTCACTCCAAAAGTAATTTTCACCCGAGTTTTGATATGTTTTTTTTCACAATATCGTATTACTAATTCCTTTGTACAAGTAGATGCGCTGGTTGAATGGATTGACACATTTGTGGTAGAACAATTACTCGAAGCCGAAATAAAACGATGTATTTAGGGATTTTTGTGAAGATTATAGGAACTCAGTATATAGTAAGTATGATGTTATTTTTTTTGGTAGAGCTTTGAGCGCTTCTGTATCTTTGTAATGTTGTTTGGTGAGTGTTTTCTCGTCACAATTTGTACGTTCAAAAGTGCTTGATTTGACTTAATTCTATTTAAAACAGCTGAGGAGGTACTCATAATAATTATCTTTATAGAAATTAATTCTTTTGGTGGCGTTACTTATGATTTACTGATGATTTTATCTTTAAACATATTAAGAGAATGTTTGTCTGTACTTTCTCGTTTGCGCCATTTTATAGTTGGTTACCGAGTCTGAAATGATATCAAAACAAGTATAAGTAGAATAAGTATATTTGGCAAGTTGCTGGCTCGGCATTGTTGAATGCTTTGATCTATATAAAATGGACATGTAATATATCGGCAAACGAATTCTGAAGGGAAATTCTAAAATTATAAAACCAAAATCTGTCATATTCTCTCTTTGTTCTTAGTGTTTTTATGTTTTTGTTATAGAATCAAATGCCCGCTGGAATGATTTTTTTTGTTACTTGGATATTTCAAAAAGAACATCAGTGTAAATATAATTAACCGTGTCACTTGTAAACTGCATGCCCCTTTGGTTTCAAAATTAAATATATGTATTCATTTATTCGAACAATCCATTGGCAGACTTTTTAAAATGCATAAAGTGATAAATCGTTATCTCTGTTAACCGCTGTACAACCAAGAATCTTGTTCGTCATCCCCACTTTTCAAACTTACTTTACCACTTTAATCCATTAAATAACTCCAAAATCACTTAATTAATACTAAAACATACCTTGACTGTAAGGATTGAACAGAACAAAGAAGTCTTTGTCGTGTTTATATATCAACTTCAAAGTGTCGCCATCCTCTCTGATCTTTGACTCGGTTTCCACCTCCATCATCCATGGTCCAACTATACAATTACTGGGGGGAGTTATTTCAAGTAAAACAGACTTAGATTCTTCGACATTTTCTTTTAATTTGACGAACCACTTTTTGGGGTCATTTCTCTTTGCGTTAGTATTTTCTATCATTACTACTCTTGCCTCTGTATGTTTTGCTGGATTTGGGTTTTCTCCTATACAAGAAGAAAATATTTTAGTAATGATCACATTTTACTTTTCCCTTGTACATGGTTGCTAGAAAAATTTTATGCATGTAAATATTGTGAGCAAGTAACGACACTTCCCCAATTTACTCAAGTCTGTGGGTACTTCTCACGATCTCAAAAGATTTGGGATAGATTTAGAAGAAACGACTATAATGATTGGGTCCTTTCGATGGCAAAAGAAAACTTGTTTAAAAAGGTTACAAAAGGAGTGCCAACAAGTTATCACAACGTAATTGTATAGATGTATTATGAATATAACAGCAAGGCACATTGTATATATATTGTTGCAAAGTAGATTGAAAAACAACAAAACACAAGCAAAAAAAATAATACAACCTGTTAATTTACATTATTATTACCCTCAATTAAAAACGTTTAGTTTGACAAATTCTGAATTTTCAAACATGTGCATTGAAAGTATGGTTGAAGGCGCTTATGGTGACTTCAAGATGAAGAACAACAATAAAAGCGTGGTTCCATTGCTTGGTTTTCCACCCCCCTGTGTATTGTGGTGTTTTCATGTGATAATGATATAAAGTTATTTAATGCTTAATTACACAACTGTTGATACCTATAAAAAACCTGAAGCTTATCCGGTGTTGTGCTGCATTAAATGCCCTGTCCAAGTAGATACTTATACGGAAAGCCTGTCCTCTCCGTACTACCAATATCTGATTTTCTTCCTTCATTGTGCATTCATATTTGTCTGTGTGGTGAAACAAGGCATTTTTTCTAACATTTAAAGCAATCCTCTCCACATGTAATCTTTTGTTTATTTCTTCAGTAACAGGCTCTGTAGTGTCAAAAATAACAATCAATTGTACTTCAGTTCAAGATAATAAACACAATTTAAATCTTGGCATTGGTATGAACAGAAAAGCTAGGATGATAATGTTTGTTCGCTGTAGCTCACTCGACTAAAACGTTCATATTCTTGCTCACGGCTGATATTCTAATTAAAATTCATCTAACTTACATGCAGAAAACCAGAAAATTAAGCGCATAATTAAGAAACTGATTGTGACCTTACATGACATTCATATTTTAACGGAACGCTAATTGGATGTTCTGAGGTATGCTTCACCTAACTTTCCTTTCAAGTAGGTGATATCAAATGATTCCAGAAATGGGGCTAAACCACTTTCAGCAGTATTTCTGCTATTTCATGACGGTCAGTTTTAGTGGTGGAGGAAGCCGGAGTCCCTGGAGAGAACCACCGACCTTGGGCAGGTAAATGACATACCTTATCACGATTCTAAGTCGAATGGACTTTTTTGTAATGTGGCGCGAACTCACACTGCATTGGAGATAGACTACAGTTGTTGTATAGGTAGTAGAACTACCTTAACCACTCGGGCCACCATGGCCCCTTCCAGAACTGAACTAAAACCAAAGTCAATGTTGAATCATGAAATGTAGGTCAATGTGAAAAATGGCTGTTCGTCACTAAACAATAACAAAAACATTTTTTGATGTAATGAAAATGAAAATTAACTTTGCAATTTTTGTTTGCTTCATGAAAGCATACAAACATTCAAATTAGCCAAATAATTAATTAAATTACATTTTCAATGTAATTCTCAGTTAATAGGGCGATATGTCGACAGGAGGGTGATATATCGAGAGAAGAGTAGTACTACCTTTTACACATATTTTGGTTTATGGATTTCAAATGTTTTGCTTTGATCCACATCTATGAAACCAGGAGACATAAGCTGTAAATTGTTCGAAAATTCAATTAGTGTGTTGCAGTGTTGTGTTTGATGCCTATTTGATATTTTGGCGATTCGAGGCAGCTGTTGCAAAGATGTCTGAAGAACACCGGAGTGACTTTAGTATTAAGCAACTTCTCCCATGAGCCAGACCGGATGACAATTTTCATTATTCGACAGAACTACCAGTAGATTGACCCCCAGCTTAAGGACTGCGAAAGATTTTGGACTAGGATCTCTGTGATGAATGAAAGGATATGGAGTAAATGTACATGAGACCAAGTCTTTACAAATACATGGTAAAAACAAGCAAAGGAACAACGCTTTTATTGTTGTTCTTCATCTTGAAGTCACCATGAGGCCTTCAACAATGAGCTTTGCTCATACCTCTTAGTAAGTACAAGACGGCCCCTAGCACCGGTCTGAGCGAAATTCTTTGCTAATTGTCGAACAACGCTACATCCATGTCTTTCCTGGTCATGGATGCGGGGTTGTCAACAAATACTTATTAAACTGGCAAAGTGCTCTTACAATCACTGTAAAGGTAGAATATGTGATTCCGAATGCCAACTAGGTGGGTAGGAAATAGATAGAAGAAAGATAAGGTACAGCTCAACTTACCAACGCATTATCATTCATACTATAAAGAGCTGTGTGCAACACTATTATCTATATACTTTATATATCCTATCTGTTGCAACCTTATCCTTCTTCTATCTATTTCCTACCTACCTAATGTTCATCGTGTACTATGTTACAACTCTAGATTTCCTACGAGGAGGAATGACACGGTTACCGAAAACTATATTTTTAAATAGCCTAGGTGGCCGCGTGGTCTAGGGCGCAGGACAAAGTGCAGGCGGTGTTGCCATTGATGACAACAAAGCAGGGGTTCAAATCAAGCCGTAGACCTTGCTTGATTTTCCGATGCTAACAGGTTCAAAAAGATAATTTTCATAACTGTTGGCATTCGGAATCACATATTCTACCTTTACAGCTTAACTTACCAACGCATTATCATTCATACTATATAGAGCTGTGTGCAACACTTTTATCTATATACTTTATATATCCTATCTGTTGCAACCTTATCCTTCTTCTATCTATTTCCTACCTACCTAATGTTCATCGTGTACTATGTTACAACTCTAGATTTCCTACGAGGAGGAATGACACGGTTACCGAAAACTATATTTTTAAATAGCCTAGGTGGCCGCGTGGTCTAGGGCGCAGGACAAAGTGCAGGCGGTGTTGCCATTGATGACAACAAAGCAGGGGTTCAAATCAAGCCGTAGACCTTGCTGGATTTACCGATGCTAACAGGTTCAAAAAGATAATTTTCATAACTGTTGGCATTCGGAATCACATATTCTACCTTTATAGCTTAACTTACCAACGCATTATCATTCATACTATATAGAGCTGTGTGCAACACTTTTATCTATATATCTTATATGTTGCAACCTTATCCTCCTTCTATCTATTTCATACCCACCTAATGTTCATCGTGTACTATGTTACAACTCTAAATTTCCTACGAGGAGGAATGACACGATTACTGAAAGCTTTATTTTTATATAGCCTAGGTGGCCACGTGGCCAGTCTAGGGCGCTGGACATAGTGCAGGCGGTGTTGCAATAGATGACAACAAAGCAGGGGTTCAAATCCAGCCGTAGACCTTGCTGGATTTCCGATGCTAACAGGTTCAAAAAGATGATTTTCATCACTGTTGGCATTCGGAATCACATATTCTACCTTTACAGCTTAACTAACTAACGCATTATCATTCATCAGAGCCGTGTGCAACACTATTATCTATGTACGATTGTAAGAAAACTTGACATTATAAAAAAGTGAGATGTGGGCATTTTAAACAGGTGGTTAGAATTTCATTTCGAAATTACAAAAATAAATAGGATCTCTGTGTTTTACATCCGATAAGATAAAAATCAACATGCAAAAAGGAATTGTTTGGTACTAAATGGCGTGTCCGAGAACTGTGAGGATATAGGACTCCTGTCTTTTTTTCCGTATATGTTTTTGTTTTTTCCTCGATCTCGACAATGCTTAAATTTTTAGAGTTAGCATATCTTTTTTTTCTAAGTTTTTATTCTCTAGATAATTTAATTTATCTATATACGTTAGCATTTCAAGAATATCTTTTTTCAAAAGTATACAAACTTCGCTGGATGGACAGGTATAGGCTGTAAAATATTATTAGTTTGCATAATTTGCCACGTCAAATATTGATCTGACATTTGGATTAATTAAAAAAATCTAAATTAAAATTTAAATCCTAAATTAAAAAAAAATAGCTTAACGTTTTACCGCCTATTCGGCAAGTTTAAGAAATATAGAAGTATTGCCTTGTTTCATGTCAATTAATTGACGAATGTATGTATGTATCTACTTGTATCGAAAGTGAACAAGGTTCAAACACGGCATACTTAGAACAAGTAAAGACATAACTCGTTGATATGTGTAGCCCCCCGCCCTTTCCGAACAAATATATACCAACCTTCTTCCTCTTCTTCCTCTTCCGCCTCCTCTTCTTCATCTCTTACGTCATCAGTATTATTCCTTCTTCGTCTTCGTTCAAATTCATAGTCATAATACCAAGGGTATGACCGTCTGGATCTCCTTGGCCCGTAGTACCTTCGGTCTGACCTGTTGGCATACCGATATGGGTAATAACCAGCTAAGTAATCCCGGTATGAATTGCCGTAAAAGTTGTTGTAACTGTTGTAATAACCTGGGGCGTAGTAATTCGGGTAGTATCTTCTGGTGTACATCCTGTAAATATTATATATAATATAAAATTAATATGTAACAAATTTAGAAACGGTGGAACAATTAAACCGGAGGGGTACTTTGTATTTTTGAGGCTAAGAATGTGCCAAAGTGATACACAAAACATGCCTGGAATGTATTTGGTCATGTCCTGAAAACGTATCACAGATTATACTTCAGGAAACCAAGAATCACTTTCAATTCACCTCCAAAATATCTTTTTTCTGTGAATTTCTTGAATAACCATGAGTTTAACATCTATAACTTTTTATTGGAAGATGCAAAATTTAATTTTCAAAGTTATGATATGTCTCCAGATCCTATATGAAGGATTTCAAAAATTTTGACCACCATGTCAATATCCATTCTTTAATAGAAAACATGTCAGCAAAGCTCACTAAAATATACCCCTGTTCCCCCATTGATTTCAGAATTAAAAAAAAAAATCATATAAAATTCTGAAAAAGGGGGTGCACATCTACATTATGTCCCAAAGATTGTGTTAAAGTTTTATGAAAATCCTTTCACTAGTTCATGGGGAGTAGCGGATAAGAGATAGGTATCCACCTGTACTGTAATGGCCTAGTCCATGGTTTGCAATGGGAACACCAAAAATCAATCAAAAGCAAATTCTGAAACAGGAGGTGCAAATCTACTTTATGTAAAAAAAAGTCTGTGTTAAAGTTTCATGAAAATCCATTTATTTGAACAGGAGGAATATCAGATAAAGATGTGTACCCTCAGATGTTACGGACGGACCGACTGACACATGGAAGGACGTACGACCCTATCACTTTTCAATTGGGGGTATTAAGAAATCATATAGGGACATGTTTTGTAGAACCTACTTTGATAACCAAGATTTAGGGAGGGAAACCACAATCATTTGAGTATACAATTCAGCTGTACACTATTTCGTAGATTGTGATATGAAACAGGCTTTTTAACTTGCCTTTGCCTTAAAAGGCTATATACCAAACGCAGTTGTCTTGAAATGGGATCCGTGTTGCTCAAGTGCCTGTGTCTTAAAAACTGCTTGTTATATCTTTAAGTATTACAGTGTATTTGAAATAACAGAAAAGTGAGCTGATGCAATAAAAAGGTAATATTTGCGATATTCTAGTTCTTTGATCCATTTCAATATCATTTTTAAACACATTCTAAATTTTATATTGATGTATCCGTTGGTTGATACATTTGAATGACTTTTGTTTACGTTGGTAACCAGATAAGTTGGTTCTATTTAAATCAAATGGTTGATGGTTATTGTTGGCCTTATTGAGCAGTCGATTGTTTACTAGTTGTCTATACCCAATTATTGATTAATGTAGATGGTATATTCCAAAGACACTGAATTTACAATAATGGGCATAATTGACAAAAGAATTAAGAAAAATATTGATTAATCTCTCTATTAAATTACATCTAGATTTTATTGTCTTTGTGTCCAATCAAGTATTGAGGACCATTGTTGGTACTATTTTGGAAATTGAAAATGATACAAAGAGAAAACTTACCTTAAATCTAATATCAAGCATGTGGCATGTGATGAGTTGATTTGTTTATGTAATGTTGCTTAAGCGACATTCAGTAGTTTAAACGCTAAATTATGTGTGTATTCGGGTAGAAATATTAAAAATAGGTTGTTTATGAGCATTATATAATAAAACGATAAACGTCAATAAACTTTTTAAATGTGCTTACTATTTGAAAGTGCATTAAAACCTGTGGGTACAGGTGTATATTCTTTTATGTCTCTGATGTAGCATACATTTTGGCGACCCTCGATCAATTGATTTCTATGGGTACGATTACTCATGAATGAGAATACAAAATAAATAATCACATGGAAAATCTATGACAAGTGTTACTGTATAAGTTTGTCTGATATCCAAACGTTTGATCAAAATAAGTTAAGACATGGGTATACTTAATTATCCTGTCTGTAGGAATAAAATAAACAGTTGCTTTTCGAACACATGGTACGCACGTCCCAACTTTTAGAATGTATCGATCAATTCCCCGTATCATATATGTAGCTTAGGGGTGGTGATCACAAAAAATCAATCAATCAGTAAAAGAATAAAGAATATTTATTTATAAAAGAGCTTTTTTCTGTTCAACCTGGTAATTCTGCAAAATTTTAAGAACAAAATATATATCCAATATCATTGTCAATTTAGATTCTCAACAATTTATGTCTCTGGATTGCAGATCAAATCAAAATATTTGGAAGACCAATAATAAAAAGATGACAAGTGTATGAAATCTTAAAGAGAACAAATATCCAATACGGTTTAAATGAAAAGCCCAAGTAAATTAACACTTGCTAGGTGGAAAAGGCAGGTACCCCTCATGAAAATGGCAATTTTGTTCCTTTTTGTATAATGAGTTGTCATGGAAACCTGCTGAAATGAGTTAGGCAAGCCATATTGTGCTTACATCAAGAGTGGTCATTCCTCTTTGCTAAATATTGTGTATAAAAGTTATGAAAAGTCTCTGATCTTTAAGAGGAGGATAGCTCTAACATAACAGATATTACAAAATGGAACTGAAATATTTTTTTGAAAATGCATCTCTTGGGACTACTTATCTCATAGGCAGTAGGTGCGCAATAAAATGCATTGGTGTACAAATACTCTAGAGCCCAGCTTAAGTTTTAAAAAAAAAGCCAAATGATCACAATACCCAAATCCAATCTAAACCGTTCTCATGGCAGAAGGGACTTTGTTAGCGACTGGTCATTTGAAACTCTAGTAATCAAATGGAAACGAGGTGTCAATGCCACTGCCAGTATCAACTCAAAAGTGTTTTGCATTGGTATAAAAATAATGAATCAATATAAAATAAAAACTTCAACCTTCATCTCCTCGAAATAAATTCAATTACTAAATATCAATGCAATATTTTGTAAAGCTCTGTCTTTAGCTAATTTTGGGTTAACTCTTAGATCATATTGGCTATTTGTTCTCTATCAGTTTAATATATCTTTTGTGTTTATGGTCTTCCAAACGTTTAGATTTTATCTACACTGAAGAGACATAAGTTGTCGAAATGAGCATATTTAGAAGCTAAATTCACAGTAACTTCAGTATTCAGTTATTTGTTACCCTCTGCTGGTTGACTGATAGTCCGCGAGAGTATTCACCCCCCCCCCCCCCTTNTCCCCCCCCCCCCCCCGTTGTAAGTCGGTCTTGACCCGAAGGCCGATTGTAATTTTGTTGAAAACCACGGAGTATCTCCCTCATGCAAAGCTCGGTCCATAGCTAATTTTGTCTTTACTTGTACATCATATTGGTTATTTGTTCTGTAGCAGTTTTAAATATTTTATGAGCTTATGGTCTTCCAAAAGTTTAGATTTTATCTGCACTGATGAGACATATGCAGAAACTAAATTCATTGTATTTGATCAGTTTTCACTAAAGGACTACGCAATGCTTAGGATGATACGATTCCAGCACATTAAACAGCTGTGCAATTGATCAGTAATAGTATTAGAGTTGACACAAATTGACCAATATCCCAAATACTGAATATCGAAATTCCGAAGTTATTATGAATAGCCTGAGAGTAGTTACATTTTATACCTTCGAATGATCCTGTGGGCTATCTTGAGTAATTTAAAGCCACATTTTGTCCAATTATAGAGAGCTTTTCAAAATTTGTATCCTATACTGATTACATATGACACGAGGATTTCAAATTGTCCAATGAAAGGAATAAAAAAAAACATCAGACCAATGTAAAATTTGTCGACATACAATAGAAAACTGCTGTCGAGGAAAATCCAAAAGAAACAAACCAATTAAAATTGATTGATTGCTTAATTAGAGTTTAATGAGCAATAGTTCAGCTATATCAGGACAAGAACAAGAAAATGTAAGTAAAAAGAAAGAAATAGGGGAGGGAGGGACAACCAGGGCAACGACTTTGATTGCCACTGGAAAAGGGGAGAAATTGGTAGGATCCAAATAATACCAGCCCCCCCCCCCAAAATTAAATGGTCCGTGCCTTATAAAATTTTAGTTTCTTGATATTCGGGTTATGGGATGTGGTTTGTTTCCATTAATTTATTCACTTTTTATCTTTTTGGGCCATTTAGAGCTTGCTATATGGTGTGAGGTTCCTGACTGTGTTGAAGACCGTACGGTGATCCCTATATACTTTGTTTTGGGTCGTTTTAACCTAGAGATGGGATGTTGTCTCCTTGACATTTACCCCATTTCCTTTCTTTTTCATATTTTTTGTTAAAATCAGAGTTATGAACATCTGTTTCAAAATTATACTTGCCAACTGACCCGCTTTTGGCGGGTGTGACCCGCCAAATTAACCCATGACCCGCAAGTGATAATCACCCGCCGCGGGTCATCATTTTCACCCACCAATGAGAACGTCGCCCGCAAATGGCCAGCCACAACAAAGTAAGCGCAACTTTAAGATTAACAGCAAACAGCGCTAAAAATTTTCCATCAACAGTTGAGACAAAGTACAAATTTAACTGAACAGAAAAAACACTAAAATGGTCCAAAAACAACAGATAACTGATTTACTTCACCAAAAACATTAAACACCCCACCGAAAATGCCCAAAACACATTGACAGAAAATGTCTCGTATTCTTCATATATGGTAATAAATGGTACAGAACTAGTGCAAAGAATACTTGAAAAGGTGCACGATGGTTTGATACGGTATGACCCGCCACCACATACCTGAAAGTTTGGTTAATAACCCGCCACAACAGAATTTGAGGTTGGCAAGTATGCAATGTTTAGTATAGCTAGACTGATATACTAAAACCTGGAGTACTGTAAAATCGAAATTTTTAGTAACAGCATATCCTGCAAGTTTGGTTGGATTGAAGGATTCCTACAGTGACAAATTGAATAAAAAAATTAGCTATTTTGTACCTCTAAAAAAATCAGTAAAACCAAAATTGGATCACCTGAACGAGGTGATCACAATACTGGTATACTTCCGAAGATGACGCTCCAGATGACCAAGCTGCAACTACTGCATGGTCTGTATAGCAATCACTAAGTACATCATGCAGCTGGATTGGAAACAAATATAAACTAGAGGCTCCAAGGATCCTGTATCGCTCATCTGGCTTTCAGTTGCCAAAATCGTGGTAACATTGCAAGTTATACAGTTTATCATCAGTCTCTCAAACTTTAGTACCTCGAACAACACCAATATCTTGTGAATATTTTAAAGTCTGATCATGTTTTACTATTTGTTGGGCTTTTTTGACAAAAAAACGTTCTTGCTAAGGACCACTTTCAACACCAGTTTTGAAATACGAACAATTTTCAACATCGGTTTTGCAGAAGTCGCAACATCAATATCTATCTGGAACCAAATTTCATTGAAATAGGACAATGTTTACATTTCCCGCCTTTTTGGCAACCATTTTGAAAATGGCCGTCAGCAAACAATTTTCAAGTTTTGAAGTTGTGACATCAATACCTATTTGGAAACCAAATTTCATTGAAATCGGACACCATTGAATTTTCCCACCTATTTTGGTAGCAATTTGAAAATGGCAGTCAACAAACAATTTTCAACACCGGTTTTGAAGTAGTGACATCAATATCCACTTGGATACCAAATTTAAGTGAAATCAGATAATGTTTTCCCGCCTTTTTTGGCAGCCATTTTGAAAATGGCAGTCAATAAATAATTTTCGATATCGGTTTTGAAATTGCGACATCAATACCTATTTGGAAGCCAAATTTCATTGAAATTGGACAAAGTTGAATTTTCCCGCCTTTTTTGGCGACCATTTTGAAAATGGGGTCAATGAACAATTGTTAACATCTGTTTTGAAGTTGCGACATCAATACCTATTTGGAAACCAAATTTCATTGAAATCAGACAATGTTGAATTTGCCCGCCTTTTGTGGCGGCCATTTTAAAAATGGCGGTCAACGAACAATTTTCAACACAAGTTCATCAATATCTATTTTGAAACCAAATTTCATTGAAATCGGACAATGTTGAATTTTCCCGCCTTTTTTGGAGGCCATTCTGAAAATGGCGGTCAACATACTATTTTCAACCCCAGTTTTGAAGTCCCCACAGCATGGCAAACATTTCATCATGTTTCACTTAATCTTCATCTTCTATAGTTTTGGAAATAAAAGACGGAAATTCAAAATTTTAAAAATTCAGTGAAAAAAGGGCAATTACTCCTACAAGGGTTTATGGATTTTCTTCAAAATTTCAGGGTGGGTAGATCTTGATATGCTGAACATTTTTGCAATTTACACTTGACCTCTATCTGTTACACTTTTTGAAGTAAAAAATAAAAAATGCAAAATTTTGAAAATTTTACGGAAAAAGGGTTATATCACCGAGACAGGTTTTCAGAATTTCTTCAAAATTGCACAGTGGGTAAATCTCATCATGCTGATCATTTCTACATATGCCAGATTTCTGATATCTGTAACGGTTTTCAAGTAATTTGCAAAAAACTACAATTTACCCCTATGTTCTATTTTTAGTAACAGCGGCCATGTTGTTTGGTCTACGGACATAAAAATCACAAACTTGAAAGTGCATATCCTGGTGATGATTCAGGCCAAGTTTGGTTAGTATTGGCCCAGTAGTTTCAGAGGAAAAGATCTTTGAATAAAAGTTAAACCAACGGATGGACGACAGACACTGAGTGATGGCAAAAGCTCACATAGCCTTTGGCCAGGTGAGCTAAAAAGTAAATGAAAACAGAGATGCAAGAGGAAGAGGGACAAATGAAGATGGAAACCATTGATAGATAAAATTGAATTTAAAGCTTAACAACAGTGGCTGTGAATTTATAAATGTTTATGAATGTATTTATATTTGTCCATTGTAGTGCTCCAAGAGTGAAAACATTTAGTGCTGTTCTTTTATAAGCAATATATACAAATTTCATGATTAATTATAACTATTAAAACTATATATATTTCTATTGTCCACTTATTATATACAATTTCCAAGTTTAATGATTTGTAAATTTTCCAAGCAAAACAATTAAGAATCAATTAACAATACTGGAACAATACTCGGAGACAATACTGGAATAAAATTTTGTTCCAGTATTTTTGACAATACTAGTATACCAGTATTGTAGGTGATCCCCAAAATTTTACATACCAGATGAATAACTGTATCAGGTGAACAACATATCCTGCAAGTGTGGTTGGAATCTGACTGGATGTGATGGAATCGTTTAACAAACTAAATTAACAAATGAGTTATTTTGGCTAAATGAGCCTGTAATTGAAAAACATACAATTTGATCTAATTTGCCAATTATTCTAAAATGGGCTGAGCAACAATTTCTACCTCTCTAGATCTTTTGTGCCAAGAGAAACAAGAAAAGGGGAAGTCGGAAGCAACAGCTAATCCCCTTGCCCGTTTGTTGAATGTTTGTCTAGTATTATAAGCTCTCCACAAAGTTGTACCATTAAAAATCTGGCTTGTTAATTAAATCTGTACCAGTCATACAAGAAATTTTGTGACCTTATTTCAATCAGGAGCCTCATACCTATAGCATATGCATCTTAATGATGAAAAATTAATCTTCTACTACTTGTAGTATCTAAGATCTAGACTGTAACACAAACTTTAGCTTAAGTTACTCATGCATGAAATGTATGTCAAAGTGACTTAATTTTTATCTAGAGCTTCCTAGCTTTACAAGATGCATCTACAAACAAAATATTATTCCTCTACGAGTTGTGGTATCCCAAATCTGGACTCTTACAACAACTTAAACCTAGGTCACTCATGCATGAAATGTAGGTCAAAGTGACCTAATTTTTATTAACAGCTTCCTAACTTTACAAGACTCATCCATATGCAAAATTTTATTCCTCTACGAGTTGTAGTATCCCAGATCTGGACTCTTACAAAAACTTTAACCCAAGTCATGCAAGCATGAAGTGTAGGTCAAAGTGACCTAATTTTATTTGGAGCTTCATAACTTTACAACACGCATCTACATACAAAATATTATTCCTCTTCCAGTTGTAGTATCCCAGATCTGGACTCTTACAAAAACTTTAACCTAAGTCACTCAGGCATGAAATGTAGGTAAAAGTGACCTTATTGTTATCTGGAGCTTTGCAACTTTACAAGACGCATCTACATACAAAGTGTTATTCCTCTTAGAGTTGTAAGTATCCAAGAAAACTTTAACCCGAGTCACTCATCATCCATGAAATGTAGGTCAAATCCACCTATTCTATATATCAACCTCAAGTACTATTCAAGATGCATCTATGGAAAAAACATTGTCCATCCATGACATGTTATTCAAAAGATATATGGTCTTAAGTTTGAATGGACAGACTTTGTTGGGTGAGGGAATAAAAAGCAAAATTTTTGTTGCAGTTGTTTAGTTCATTCCAACCATTTTCTTATAGTACTTGTTACTAGTCTGGTATGTTTAGTGCCAGAGCCACTTTTCTCACCAGACAACTCAATAAGAAAATTGATGGGTGTTCCATAGAACACTTTTGTTGCCTGAGCTATTTTTGCCTCATTGAACCTCTAACATTTTGAATGAAAATTAGGGACCGACCATTTAACTTGAAGGGGGGGGGGCTATGTTTTTTTTCTAAAAAAAAATTTTGGATCTGATTTTGTGTGAAAAAAATATTTTGGCTGCCAAAATGAAGAAAAAAAATTTTCTGAATGAGGCTTTCTGCCCAAAAAAATAATGTTAATTTTGAAAAAAAATATTTTGTTGATACGTGTGCAAAAAATAAATAATTTGTTTCACGCGTAGCGCGAAAAAAATTTTCTGTCCAGAAAAAAAAACCATTACCCCCCCCCCCCCCCCTTCAGGTTAAATGGTCGGTCCCTTATAAATAAAAAGTGCACAACTTGATCACATGAAGATGATAAAGTATTTGTATCATAAATATTTATTTGGTATCTAGAACAACATGAGGAAACCTTTAAATCAGTAAAATGTAAATTTCAAGTACAGTCTAGCTTACAACCAGATATGCTGAAAGTTTGGTTGGGATCTGACTTACAATTTTTAAGGAGTTACAAGTTAACAAACCAAATTAACAAATTAAATGAGCCATTTCAGCCCAATAAACCTCTAAAATCTGTAAAATCAAAATTTTAAGTATCATGTGAACAACTAGATTAAGTGAAAAATATATTCTTAGTATCCTGTGTGTTTTAATGATATGACCAACAAGAAGGAGTTGCAGATTTACAAACCAAATTAAAAATGAGCTTTTTTTGCTAAGTGATCCTCTAAAATCTGTAAAATCAAGAGTTCAGTATCAGATCCACATCTATATCAGGTCAAAAAATATCCCAAAAGTTTGGTTAGAATATGACATTCAACTGAATGAGAAGCCAATTTACATACCCACATCACAAAATAAATGTGATATTTTTAGCACAGTGAACCTCTAAAGTATAAGTATCAGGTGCACAACTAGACCAGAAAAACAACATATCCTGCAAGTTTACTTGGAATTCAACTTGTTGTTTTGAGAGGGGGCAAGGGGGGGGGGTCCCATAACAGCCTAACAGCAAATTGATTTTTCCAATAACAGATAACAGATAATTCAAATAAGTGATAACAACTAACAGTGTATATCAAGTCAATAACAGCTAACATATAAATGTAAAACTTGGATAACAGTCATCTTATTCATTAAAACTTTCTACATTCTTTGGCCATTATTGTTCATCATAAACATGTTCATTGACTTCATTATCAACAAGTGTGGATCGTATTGCAAGGCAATACCAAGTTCCATACCGGTAGGACAAGGCCTTATTACACTAGCAAAAATGGTAAAATATGCTTTCTATGCCCGAGGCCCAAATCTTTAACTTGGTCTGTAACTCATAAAGGTAGACTCACATACAAAATATAGATCAATGCTTCAGAAACTAAATGCGGACAACTGATATTTTACTAAAATTTTCAAAGTCCAAGGCCCAAATCTCTGCCAAAAATCAGTGGACAGGAACCAAACTTAAATTTGGTCTGTAACTCATTAAGGTAGAATCACATACTAGATATCAAATCAATATCTCCAAGGGTTGAGAAAAAAGGTGAGGAAAACTGATGCGGGACTGACAGACGGACGGACGGACAGACAAAGCGCAAACCTAAAATTAATGATGAAGGGATATGGATACATAATACATGGTAATAATAAGCAATGGAACGACGCTTTTATTGTTGTTTTTATCTTGAAGTCACCATGAGGCCATCGATAATGAGCTTAACTCATACCTCGCAGCAAGTTCGAGAGGGCCCCTAGCCCCTAAAGCCCCCTTCGGCAATCGCAAGTAGATGACCAAAGTACTTTATTTGTTACTCATTATCACTGTAGTGCAAGGCGAAAAATACAATAGCCCTTAACTTTTTTTGAATGTCTTGAATTAGGCTAGTTGAATTTTTGAATATTAAAAAGGCAACAAGTATATAAAATTCTAAGAAAAACGTGTCAAGTCTTGAGGATATAAAATGTATGTTGTAATGGGAGTTTATTTTATTTCGAATTCCCGGCACCTGAATCGGTTTTCAGGGGCTCCGGCTACAGAGCTGCCGGGCACATCCCAAGTTGGTGGATAGGGGAATGCCCTGTCTATGCAGAGCAGACAGGTCATAATACAAAAAGCCTGACCACAAACCAATGCAGCCAAACTGTGTGGAGAAATGCACCGCTCCATGCAGTATAAAGACCCCTTCTATATTGTCTAAAGAGAGCAGAGTCTCTGGGACTCGTATAGAATGCTAATCTTCCTGTCCTTACCCATTTCTCCCCTTTTCCAGTGGCAATCAAAACTTGTTGTCCCTTCCATAATTGCTTCTTTCTCCTCTTACTTATATTTTTTTAATTAACTTTGATTACCTTGTTCTTGCCCTGATATAGCTGAAATATTGCTCACTGGACGTTAATCTCTAATCAATCAATAAATTTATTTCAAATTGAACTATAAAGAAAAAGCTGGTTAAATTAACCACAGCAAATGTAAAGTTGAATTACAAAATCGACTGAATCGTCAAAATGTAGACTAACAACTTATACAGTTGTAGGCAACAGCTATATAATAAATAAATAATGCAGCGGACGGTGAGGGATTGAAAAGGGGAATTTCAATGTAGAAGTGAAATGAAAAATCGCCAAGTGGAGCAAGGCGCGAAAAATTTTTGGGGGGTATTTCTTTGCAATAACACCAAACTGAACTGTTCAATAACAGCTAATAGTGAACTGAATATTCATCATAACAGCTAACACAAAACTACCCAATAACAGCTAACACAACATTATATTTTGCAATAACAGCTAACAGAGAATCAATTTTACCCAATAACACAATAACAGTTAATACCCTTGCCCCCCCCCTCTTTTGAGGGAGTTGTTGATAAACCAAAGTAACAAATGATCTACAAGTGTATTATGGATCAGTGAACCCCTAAAATCTGTAAAATTCAAATTTTAAGTATCAGATGCACAACTAGACCAGGTGAACAAAATATCCTGCAGGTTTAGTTGGACTCCAACTTGTAGTTTTGAAGGAGTTGGGGATCAAGAAACAAAAAGACAATGCACTCAGACAAAGCATGATGATGGAAAGTAATCCTTGTGTGTGGGCTCTGCTTACAGCAGGCGACACAAAAACAGTTAGCTCATAATCTATGTTCAAATGATGTTGGATTCTCCAATGAAATCAAAGGATTTTCACCTGTTATGTACGAATAACTAGAGGAAGTAATGAAGTCAGCAGTATAGAAATATCTAAATACCAACATTACTATTTGCCATTTTAACATATTTTGTCTCATTAGTGCAGACTGAATAAAAAAACAGATGGATGACCATAAATCCAAATAATGAATTTAAGCTGACAGAGAACAAATATATAAATAAAAAGCCCATACAATCAAAGGATAGATCTTTGCAAAAGATAAATACTCCTTTGTTTTAAACAAAATATTCTGATATTAAGATATTGCAAATTTTAAAAATATAATCCATTTTGGGCCATTATTTACCTAATACAGTCTGAAGGTGTTTCAATGTTTTCTTTCCCTCTTTTATCCCATTATTGGCATATATCACAACTCTGAAATGTATCCATCAATATTTTCAATTTTCAAATTATGATTGATGGGTTGTAGTACATGATATTTTTATGTCTTTTGTTAATGGACTACTACTCATTGTTTACAATGTTGAAGTCCATATATGGTTATTTATTTTGTGTGTTAGACCCTTTTGGGCCTGTTGTTTTTCAAAGACAGAAAAGGTTACTTCAAATCTCTTGACAAATTCCAGCAATGCAGTTTTAAAAGCAATATAATGAAACAAATAATAAAACCTTTCCTTTGTGCAAGGAACATTTTTTTTTATTTGATGACATCCAAACAATAAAATGAAAGTTTTCAAAAGACTCTGCCAACATCAACACCATATGCTGTAAACTAAACAAGTGATGACCCTAAAGGATGTCTCGCCTGTCCCTGCTGGACTCTAAATTGATGTAAAATCTAAGTGAACTAATCAGAAAAGTGAACATGCTCACTAGACTGTGAAATTGAGGTCAAGGACAAAAGTCACCTGCCAGACTGACATGTACTACCCAAGACCAACCTACATACCAAATATTATCAACCTGCCACTTCTAGTTATTGAGAAATGGACTTAAGCAGAAAAACTTAATGTGGCCACTAGTCCGCGAAATTGAGGTCAAGGACAAAAGTCACCTGCCAGATTGACATGTACTACCCAAGACCAACCTAGATACCAAATATCCACCTACCACTTTTAGTTATTGAGAAATGGACTTAAGCAGAAAAACTTAACGTGGCCACTAGACCATGAAATTGAGGTCAAGCACAAAAGTCACCTGCCAGACTGACATGTACTACCAAAGACCAACCTACATACCAAATATTATCAACCTACCACTTCTAGTTATTGAGAAATGGACTTAAGCAGAAAAACTTAACATGGCCACTAGACCGTGAAATTGAGGTCAAGGACAAAAGTCACCTGCCAGACTGACATGTACTACCCAAGACCAACCTACATACCAAATATTATCAACCTACCACTTCTTGTTATTTTGAAATGAACTTAAGCAGAAAAACTTAACGTGGCCACTAGACCGTGAAATTGAGGTCAAGGTCACATGACAAATGTCAGACTGGCATATACCCAAATAAATCTTGCTATAGGACAAATATTGTGAGTCTAGAGGCTACAGTTGCTGAGAAATAGACTTGAATGTAAAAATTTAACAAAGTCACTGAACCATGAAATTGAGGTCAAACAAACATGACAGGTGTCAGACTGGCGTGTACCCACATAGATCTCCCTACAAACAAAATATGACGGGTCTAGGTGTAACAGTTACTGAGAAAAGGACTTGAATGTGAAACTATGTCGCAGATTTTCTAAGTTCACTGAACCATGCAATTGAGGTCAAGGCAACACGACAGGTGTCAGACTGCCATGTACCCATATAGATCTCACTATAGACCAAATATGACAAGTCTAGGTATTATAGTTCCTGAGAAAAGGACTTGAATGTGAAATTATGTCGCAATGTTTATGTGCTTATTGAACCATGAAAACAAGGTCAAGGTCATCTAAAATATATGCTGCTGGAAAGGTCATCACTTGATGGTGCTGTGGACCAAAGATGATGTTTGTATGTATTACCCTTGAAAAGTTATGAAGGTTTTAGAAAAAAGTTTACGCCGCCGCCGTCGCCGGATTGCTATACCTATGTCTCGCCTTCAGCGACTTTCGTCGCAGGCGAGACAAAAAGCACAACGAAATTTATGGGTCATAGGAAAAATCTGGAACCTATTGTTTCATGAAATTTTAAAGTTCAAAATGTATTAACTTCCATTAAAATGGATAATTGATGTAAACTTCATTTGTATCTTATACAGGTTTGTACCAGAATGACAAACAAGGGTAAAAGAATAATACATATACTTTGTTGTGGGGCATAAAATAAATAAGATGTGTTTGTAAAACACTACATATGCCCCCAGATTCTAGTCAATTATATTGGAAAACTGCCAATTTTACCACTTTTTGACCTCTGTGACCTTGACCTTTTATCTGACCTTTTTTTCTGTTGAATATTTATATTCCTCTTGACCAAGTCTATACACTTGCCAAGTATTTAAAAGTTATTCATTCCCTTAATAAAAACTCCCAATTTAACCAATGTATTCAAAATGAATAGGGCAGCTTTGGGCCTCTGGTTTATTGAAAATGGTTTTAATTGTTCAATGTATCTACTTAAACTTGCTATAAGAAATCTACAGAAAAATACTGCATCAAGATCTGAAGAAATAATTTTAAAAATCCTTTTTCTCCACTTGGTTCCCTTTGGGCCTCTTGTTTCTAAAAAACAATATATGCTACCTCAAATCTTTCAGTATACTCCAGTTGCATAATTTTATTAGCAATAAAATAAGCAAACAGCATCTAAATAGGACAAATAATAAAGGATTCTACAGTCAAATATGGGAAAACAGCTTATTTTACCCATTTTAACCTTTGTGACCTTGACCTTTGACCTGACCAATTTTTTTTTCTCATATTAATGTTCCTCTTTATTGGACTTAAACACTTGCCAAGTATGAAAAGTCTCTTGCATAGTTATAGCCAAGGATAAGTTTCAGATGCACAGACAGGACAAAGCAATATGCCCCTTGATTCTTGATCTGGGGGCATAAAAAAATGGAAAATATTAAAAAAAAAACATTTTAATAATTAAAAAATGTAACTAAGAAGTGTTTTTCTCCTCCTCCCAATCATCTTTTGCCCATTCTGGTAGCTCTGTACTGTATTCCCAATCAGGTCCCTGTTAATTAAAAATATTTAATTAGAAAATATACATTGTAGATTAAAAAAAAATATATTGCTAAATTCTTTATTTTTTCAATGCATGTGATATTTAAGAAATCAAGTTTATTTTCTGTACTTAAAAAAAAGATACACTAAAATGTGATAAAACAATACTGTAAATGTAGTAATTGTTGCTATCTTCCCGGTTGATAAAGGACCGCAAAAATTAGTACCAGTGAATATCTTCATTAAAATATCAGAAGAAATCAGACTCTACTAATACTTTCAGTTGTTCCCAAAAACCTCAAAAATTGATACCCAAGAAATTGAAGAATATGGCCCAGTTCCAGGAACTGTGAAAACTAGTAACCCCCAAAAATTAAAACGTTTACATTGGCTTGTAGTAAATTTTATTCATTAAAATGATTTACATATCTACTCAATTTAGCAGGACTCAAAATGATTAACTAATTTAGTATAATTATGCCTGATACATATAGATTCCTCTCCAGGTAGGAGTGATTAAAAAGATAGTAAATGTATTGGCATGGTGTATAATATATATGTATATAATCTTTCTTGCTCAGGTTATCATTATATATATACACTTGGCCATAAGTTAAGGACCACCAGATTTGAAAGTTTATTTCAAAGTCATATTTTAAATAAATATTTTGCGCTTTCACATGTTTGATGTATTGAGCATAATGCATTGAAATGCTGTCTTAGTTTTTGCAAGAAAGAGAATAACACTGCAAACATTGGTAATAAAACATCTTTACTTCAAATAGGCCATATCCGAGCTGTGCTATCAGGATTTACCGGACAACTTTTAAACACGTCACAGTATAGAAAACGTCATGTCATAAAGCCTAAAACGTCATCAAACTGGTCACATGGGGGCGGACATGTTTGTGACGTAGGGCGGACAAACAACAACTGGTAAATCTAAATACCAGAACTCGGATATGGCCTATTTGAACTACCCTTGTTTACCAAAGTTATCCAAAATGTCTTTCTACGGATCAGTGGCTAGTTTGACATTAAAATCTGACAAAATGTGTTCTCATTTATTAATTTCCTCTAATATTTGTGAAATTTTGTTATTGGAAGGTTGCCAAATTAATGAAATGGAATGGCTTTATTTTTGAGGTGTATTTCATCAAAAATCAATGAAACTTCATTTGAAGTGCTTTAAAGTTGTCCTGAAAGCAAATTTTATGATTTGATCATTATTAAAGTTAATTGTTTCAAAATTTCATTAATTTTTACATTGTGGATGGGAATATATTGATAAATGAAAATTGTCCTTTTTCGCAAAAATGGGGAAAAAATCGCATTTCAGTTATGAAAAAGTTTCAAAATACCATTTTTTATGGTAATCTATACCTGTATCAACAAAGCAACATTTAAATCCAATTTTATGTCACAGTAAATGTCAAAACTGACGTCAATTGCTTTAAAAGAAATTTTATGTAAAATATGCAATTTTGTAAACAAAACATAGGAAAACAATGATTACAAAGTTCGCCTCTTTATGACACATGGACACAGAAACCCAATTTGGCCAGGGTGCTCATTTACCATCCCTAATGCATGTATACAAAGGCTAAATGATCCTACCATGTACAGTAATCGAGACCTGAATTCAAACATAAACTTGAATGTAAGTCAATCATGTGGAAGATATAGGTCAACGATCCTACCATGTACAGTAATCGAGACCTGAATTCGAACATAAACTTGAATGTAAGTCAATGATGTGGAAAATATAGGTCAAAGTGACCTTATTTTGCCTGGATGCTGACCTACCATCAAAGATGCATGCACATGAAAGGTAAGATGATCCTACCATGTACAGTTACTGAGATATCAACTCTGACCTAAAATTAAATGAAAGCTAGTCAAGCGGAAAATATGCGTCAAAGAGACCTAATTTTCTTGAAGGCTGTGAGATAGCCCAAGATGCATCTGTACACAAAGTTTGATGACCCTACCCTTCATAGTTACCAAGATATATACCTAAATGCAGAGGAGGACACCGGGTCACTCCAATAGTCCTCCTCAACTTCGTTGAGGCGAACTAAAAACTGTGTCGCTGTGGCGTCCGTAGACAAGGTAAATTCAAACATTTCATGAAAAAGATTACTTTTAGTGAATTCAATGCCACAACAGACTACAGCACTATAAAGTCCTAATCTTGCGAATGCCTGACCATTTCTTGATAAATTACGCTTCAAAACTGTATAAAAAACAGATTATCTCCCTTACATGAATAAGAGACATATACAAAAGTAAAAAAATACTGTTTTCTTCTTGTATATGTGTTTATTTTGACAATATGAAAATTTCAGTTTCTGATAGTGTTATTTTTCACAAGAAATCGCACATTTCAGTGAAAGTCATTTTCTGGTTATCAGCACCCATTTTCCACCCCATTTTTCAAATAGCCATTGAATATGCATCTTTTTGTAAGCCTAGAGTGTCTTTACAATTTTTTTTTCTTTTAACTAGAATAATTTCACCACATCGTAATTTTAAACATTTCACGAAATATAAAATATTGAATTTACTAGTTAAAGTTCAGCTCAAATTGAAATATGGGTGGTCCTTAACTTATGGCCAAGTGTATATATTGATAATGTTATTATTGTGTCTTGTTGCAATTCTTATACTCTCTTGAGTGAAATAAAACCTTGAAATCTTGAACAACTAGAGAGACTAAAAGCCCCCTCTGCCATCATCCAAGTATTTCCCCATGTGTTTATATTCCAGTTTTGGATAAAATTTAGCTACTCTGTTTGTGTCTGTAAGAAACATATGATGCCCCTGCAGTTGGATATAAAACATGGACATCCAATTTCTAAGCAGTTCCAGAACACACATTTTGATAAAAATGGCAAAGTTCAACTACCCCTCAAAATCACAAATTTTGGCCAAAATCTTTGACATGACAATATGCACATCTTCAATCCATGCCTAATCACTGTACAAAGTAAAATAAATGAAGCATTAATATTGTGGGAGGAGTTATCCAGAATAAGAATTCCAGAACACACATTTCGATAAAATGGCCAAGTTCAACTACCCCTAAAAATCACAAATTTTTGCCAAAATCAAAACCATGACAATATGCACACCTTCAATTAATGCCTAATCATTGTGCAAAGTAAAGTAAATGTAGCATTAATATTGTGAGAGGAGTTGTCCGGAATAAGAATTCCAGAATACACATTTCAATAAAATGGCCAAGTTCAACTACCCCTCAAAATCATAATTTTTGGACAAAATCTAAACCATGCATGACAATATGCACATCTTCAATCCATGCCAAATCACTGTGCAAAGTAAAATAAATGTAGCATCAATATTGTGGGAGGAGTTATCCGGAATAAGAATTCAAGATTACATATTGCAATAAAATGGCCAAGTTCAACTACCCCTCAAAATCATAATTTGTGGCCAAAATCTAAACCATAGCAATATGCACATCTTCAATCCATGCCTAATCACTGTGCAAAGTAAAATAAATGTAGCATTAATATTGTGGGAGGAGTTATCCGGAATAACAGCATATCAGAGATGGGACGGATGGAATTACGGACCGACAGACAGGGGTAAAACAATATGCCCCCCGACTTGTCGTCGTGGGGGCAGAAAAAGTTTAGTGCATATTTAATCATTCACCAAAAATGTAAGAAAAAGATTGACATTATCATGGTAAAAATATTAACATAATTATCTCAGAATTATTGAAACAGTTCATTCTGCAAAGTAACATGATGTGCCTGTTGTCAACAAATTAAGAAATGACAGAGATTTTAGCAATGGGTTTTTCACACTAAAATATGATTTGTGACTTTCTTAAAGAGTTAAGGAGCTGTTCAAAGTATAATTAGTTTGGTAAAGGTATGATGCCATGAAATTAAGATATTACCTTGTATTTTAATGCATGCAGGAACATAACCAAATGATCTGGTGTAGGATCTAAATATTTTCTTCTACAACTGATACAATTTTCATGAGGAATCCATTTTGTTTCATCAAATTCTTTATATTGTATCGTTTTAGATATACTGCTGCTTTCTTGCCTCACATCGTGTTCTGGTCCTGTTGTATCATTATTTCTGTTAGATATGTCTAATACTTTTCTATCACTATCACCATTTTTTATTGTCTCCATTTTACTGTTGCTTTCCTGTCTTGTATCCTGATCAGGTTCCACTGTATCAGTATTTGTGTTAGATATGTCTGTTCTATCACTATCACCATTTTCTACATAGTCTTTCTTCATTTTCTTTGGTTGAGGTTCCCCACAAATATCATCACCATCTTCATCAGCTGATTCATGAGAATGTTCAGTTTCAGGAACAGTTTCTAAAGTTTCATTGTTTACTTGACATTCCTGACTTTCTTTGATTTCCTTTAACCTCTTATTATAAAGAGGATTTTCACCATCATGCCAGAGCCCTATATTATGTAGATTCTGTATTTCAGATGTGATCTGTAAGTATGGAAAAAAAGATTAAATGAACAAAATTGTCCTGTATAATGACAGATTGTAATGTCCAGTGGTTTTTTTAACAATAATATGGTAAGTATGACATGATTTGGAAACATTGAGGAAGCGAAAAAAAATATTTAGATTTGTGTTTTTGTCAGTATTTCAGTAATTATAACATATGGCAGAAAATCACGTAAAATCAAATGCCAACCTATTTTACTAAATATCATTAAACATCCACCTAAGGTTAATGAGAAACATATGCATGTAAACTGTTATATGCTTGTCAAGAAAAATCTTTCAACTGAATATCATTGCCCTACCACTCTAATAAAATCAGAAAAACATATGTAGTCACTAGACCATGAAATTGAGATCAAGGTCAAAACCTATATTGCATTAAGCCATTTACAACTCAAAAGCAACCTACATAGCAAATCTTATGTGTACAGAGAACATATTACTGGGATGATGATATATATTATTCCTTTGAGTTGTAAATGAAAAACTAACCTCAGCCTCTGATTTCCATATGTTACCTCCTTTACCTCTGTTTGGACCAAATGCTGGGCTGTTATATAGGGGATCATTGATAATAGGATGACCTAGAAAACAAACAAAAACACAATGTAACCTGCACTGAAGTATCATGATTTACACATTTTTCTTATATATGTATGGCATCAATGATTGATGATTTATTTAAACTCAAATAGTTCAAGTTAAGCATTTTGTTAATGGTATACTGTATGCAAATAAAAATTTTTAGTAAAAAACATAAAATTCTGGTGTAATAAGGATAACTATGTGGATGATTATAGGTTTCATTATGAGTTAGACTTGTATATCGCTTGTTAACAACTGGAGCTATTCAATTACACAATAATAATTAACAAGCTTCAGTTAGTTAATCATTATTTGTGATTAAATAGCAAGAGTGGATAACAAGCAATATACAAGTCTCACAAGTTGTGAAACCTATTTCTCTTATGATAAATTTCATTTGAAAACTCTGTTGCTGTGTTCTCCCAAGTATGCTAGGTTGGGAAAATTAAGTTTGTTGTGATTGCGAGTACATTGAATATTGATTATGTTCTTAAAACTTAACCTGTCAATACATGTAAAGTTTCACGATCAATGTTATCCTATAGAAACTATAAACAATGGTAAGTGTTGCAGATGTAGTATAAGCACATGTACACAACAATCAAAAGAAATGTACATGGTTCCGCACTGGTGACAAATCTGGGTATCTTTTCAGAACAGTCAGTTGAATTGTACAGTAATTACGGTTTTAAACATTATGATAAAGTTCATTACTAATTGTCATATAGTGAAAATGTTTATGAATTATTTGTAATCAAATGCAGGTGTAAATTTTCTGTCACTGATTCCTATGTCAATTTCCATGTGTCAATGGTTTCAATACACATAAGATCGATTGAATAGGAAATGTATTTAAAGCAATAAAACAATAACTTTAAAGTGGCAAAACATATTCAACTGTTTTGGGAGAAAGAATTAATATGTGTGTACACAGGAAGCCCATTTTCTTTTATTTCTTCTTCTTTCGCATAAAATCAAAACACAATGCAATGAATGCGGAATTAAAAATAACATAAGAATTTCCATGTATGGTTTGACCTAATGTGTGACCTCTCCAACAACCAATGAAAACATGGCTGAAAAGTTAACTAACCCTATGAAAGGCCAATGAAATGATACATGGAATTTATCACTAAGTGAGCAAATATTACATACAAAAATTATCTAATTGCATAAGAAATAGATATTGCTGCCATCACAAGAGATATAACTATTACCATCAACATTCAACAGTACTCTTCAAGTTAATTTTATATTTGTTGTGCTGTATTGAACTTTGCAATACAGATAATCAACACCTTTCTAATTGTAGGTTTCCCTGGAAAGAAGAAGCCACAAAAAACAGCTTCACAATCAAATTGATGATTATTATCCAGTGCTTTTTCAATATATTTAACAAATTTTTCCAATTATAATCACATTTTGATTTTTTAGGTTTTTTTTAATTTTGTTTCTACAACAAAAACAAAACTACAGACTGTGAGAAATGGCTTAACCTGGGAGTCAGATTGCCTTAGTATTGGCCCTGTAGCTTCAGAGGAGAAGATCCTTGAATAAAAGTTAATGGACAGATGACAGACACAGAGTGATGGCAAAAGCTCACATGGCCTTTGGCCATGTGAGCTAATAAAAAGCCAATGGTCAAATATTCAAAAATATAAAACATACCAAGATACTGTAAATGAACTCTTATTTGATGTGTTCTACCAGTCTGTGGGAAGCCTGTAAAACAAAAAATACACATCTACTAATTCATACAGTGGTTTTTGCTGCATTGCACTAATGTATTGTCTATCCCTGTGCACTTCTACATAAAATTTTAAGATTTTTCTAAGAACAAAATACAAATATTTTTTGTGAAAGAGAGTCAGAGAAAGATAAGATATGTTTTTATTGTCACTTACATGACAGTACAATAGAAATTCGAGCCATAGCTCAAACACCATGGATATCTCAAACCCATTTTCTGGTCCCTTTGTTCAAGTAGTAACACAATTTGACTTTGATAGCTCAAACATCCCTTTAGCTCAAACTGTTGGTCCCTTTGGTATTTGGGCCATCAAAGTTCCACTGTATAAGATTTCTGTTTAATTCAATAAACAAATAAAGTGATATTTAGTACATTTGCATTGTATATAATCTGAAACAATACATAGTAAAACTAGAAGTGGGAGCAGTCACAAACAACAGCTAATCCCCTTACCAGATGTCATAATAACCCTAATATAATCCAAAGATGAATGAAACAATGGCAGTAGAATACCGAAGGAACAAAGGAGTGAAAGTCCAAAGTATGAAGGTACATCAATTTAACATTAAGATAATTGGTGTGTAATATGTAGTATCTCAGATATGGACATCAATGGAAACTTTAACCCAAGTAAGTCAAGTGTAAAATGTAGCTCAGACTGACCAAATTATCATCTGAAGCTGCAAGACTCTCCAAGATGCATCCACTGACCAAAGATAATTGATGTGCCACATATAGTTTCTCGGATATGAACTAAATGCAATCTTTAATCTGAGTCACTGAAGCATTAAATGTAGGCCAGAGCGACTTAATTATCATCTGAAGCAGCATCATTCTCCAAGATGCATCCATTGACCTAAGATAACTAGTAAGTCACATGTAGTTTCTCAAATATAAACCTTAATGCAAACTTTAACCAGAGTCATTGATTCATAAAATGTAGTTCAGTGACCCAGTTAACATCTGAAGCAGCATCATTCTCCAAGATGCATCCACTGAACAAAGATGACTGATGTGCCACATGTAGTTTCTCAGATACTTACCTTAACACAAACTTCAATCTGAGTCATTGAAGCATAAAATGTAGGTAAGAGTGACCAAATTAACATCTGAAGCAGCATCACTCTCCAAGATGCATCCACTAACCAAGAAATGTAGTTTCTCAGATATGAACTTATATGCAAACTTTTACCCAAGTCATTGAAGCCTAAAATGTAGGTCAGAGTGACCAAATTATCATATGAAGCACCATCACTCTCTAAGACGCATCCACTGAACAAAGCTGATTGATGTGCCACATACAGTCTCTCAGATATGAACCTCAATGCAAACTGTAACATGTAGTAGGACGAAAGGATGGACACTTGGATGGACAGATGGGTGGACCAATGGACGCACCGATGGGCGAGAGGCTACATCCCCTTCCAAACTCTGTTGGGATAACAAAAGGCCTTTTCCAAAAGTCAATTATCTCCCCTTTTATACCCAAACTAATTTGACTTTTTTAAAAGTGCATGCATTTCTGGATATTCAATCTTGCTAAGAAACAAATATTTGGAAATGAAAAAAATATAGTAGCCTCAGGTTTGTTTATCCTTTTCAATATAAATCTGATAAAATCAAATGTAGGACTTGTATTCCTTATCAAAACTCAATGTCTGCAATGTAGACCTTTCAATACTACTGCTTATATGACAATATGTATGAATTTACAGAAATTACTGTGGAAAACAAAGTGTTCAATGATCTTTACATTTTACCACACTAGATATCCCATTATAACTAATTCTTCTGAAGATTGTTTTACATGGTTTTCCTCCAGGTTTAACTCCAAACAATGTGATCTTATGATTCAGGACACTTAATGGTTCTTCACACACAACTTCACCTCTGAAACAATAAATAATATGAAGATATTAAGTAAAAACACTTTATTGCTATTTTGATAGAAATTTGACATTACACCATTTTAAGGTGATTTTGATGACTAAAAATTAAACAGAAAATTTTTTCTACTCTTTTTGTTAAAAATTTATCAAACAGACTACAAAATATTAGTAAAAATACGATCGGCCACCAAACTCATTTTTCAAGTAGAAACTTCCAAAGATTCAAACGATAACAAGATTTTGTTCTTTTACATAGGGAGAAAACTTTAATATTATGAATAAAAATAAAACAGTAGATTTTTATGATATTGTAGGACAAAGCTTGTAAAAGTCATGGAAATTACTTTGGAAATATAATATGACAGGTAGGGCCACCAATCATATTTTTGAAAAAAAATGTTCACTTATTTTTCCTTTGTAATTAGGGCCCCGCCATGAAATGGTGGTGCCCTATAGTAATCAGCTTGTCCGTCCGTCTGTCCGTCAGCGTTTTCTATGTCGTACGATAACTCAAGAATGCCTTCACCGATTTTTATGATTTTTTTTTACTCAAATTTAAACTTGACTAAAGGAAGCTCCCTTTCATTTTTGAGGAAACTTGGAAAATGATTTTGGGAAAAAACTTTGTCTTTATATCAAAAAATGCATATTTTGAGAATTAACTCTGTCGTACCATATCTCAAGAATGCCCTCAGGTATTTTAAAAATTTTGATACAGAAGGTTGAACTTGACAAAAGGAAGCTCCCTTTCATTTTTGAGGAAAATCGGAATATGATTTTTGGGAAAAAACTTTGTTTTATATGAAAAAGTGCATATTATGAGAATTAACTCTATGTCGTAAAATAACTCAGGAATGCCTTCAACAATTTTTTTGATTTTTATACTCAAGGTTGAACTTTACTAAAGGAAGCTCCCTTTCATTTTTCAGGAAAATCTGAAAATGATTTTTGGGACAAAACTTTGTTTTTATATGAAAAAGTGCATATTTTGAGAATTAACTCTATGTCGTATGATAACTGAAGATTGCCCTCAGGGATTTTAAAGATTTTGATACTGAAGGTTGAACTAGACCATTTTCATTTTGTAGGAAAATCTGAAAATGATTTTTGGGAAAAAACATCGATTTTATTTGAAAATGTGCATATTTTGAGATTTAGCTCTATGTTGTATGATAACTAAAGACTGCCTTCAGGGATTTTAATGATTTTGATACTCAAGGTTGAACTTGACCAAAGGAAGCTCCCTTTCATTTTTGAGGAAAAACTGAAAATGATTTTTTTGGGAAAAACTTAGTTTTTATTTAAACAAGTGATGACCCTAAAAGATGTCTCGCCTGTCCCTGCTGGACTCTAAATTGATGTGAAATCTAAGTGAACTAATCAGAAAAGTGAATATGCTAACTGGACTGTGAAATTGAGGTCAAGGACAAAAGTCACCTGCCAGACTGACATGTACTACCGAAGACCAACCTACAAACTAAATATTATCAACCTACCACTTCTAGTTATTGAGAAATGGACTTAAGCAGAAAAACTTAACGTGGCCACTAGACCGTGAAATTGAGGTCAAGCACAAAATTCAACTGACAGACTGACATGTACTACCCAGGACCAACCTACATACCAAATATTATCAACCTACCACTTCTAGTTATTGAGAAATGGACTTAAGCAGAAAAACTTAACGTGGCCACTAGACCATGAAATTGAGGTCAAGGACAAAAGTCACCTGCCAGACTGACATGTACTATACCACCCAAGACCAACCTACATACCAAATATTATCAACCTACCACTTCTAGTTATTGAGAAATGGACTTAAGCAGAAAAACTTAACGTGGCCACTAGACCATGAAATTGAGGTCCGTCAGGTAGCACTCAATTAGTACTACCACTGGACCAAATATGATGTTCCTACATCAAAGGGTTTTCAAAATATCCTGTATATAGTAAAATTTAACGCCGTCGCCGCCGACGCCGCCGTCATACTTTGCACGCCTATGTCTCGCTTTCCGCGACTTTCGTCGCGGGCGAGACAAAAAATGCATATTTTGACAATTAGCTTTATGTCATATGATAAATTAAAATTGCCTTAAGGGATTTATATGATTTTGATACTCAAGGTTGGTCTTGACCAAACGAAGCACCCTTTTGTTTTTGAGGAAAATACGATTACCAACAGGTTTTTGGGACACACAAGGGGGCGGGGCCCTTTCTGACTTTGTCAGTATTCTAGTTATCTTCCCTTATTAAAAGTTTTATCAAGTGATATATTATGCATACGGTGGGCATTAATGTTGAAAAATTTATCTGATTTTTTCTTATAAATAAAATATACAAAATCATTTTGACAACATTTTAATGGTGGATTCCAATTTTATCACATGCACAAATACCTTAATGCAATAAAGTGACTGTGTTAATTTGATAGAAAGTCAACAAAACTTGATAAATATATATTATATATATATATTTTATGAAAGGATATGTTTGTGCATTGTTAAAATGAAAAGGATTAGATGAGAGAGAGAGAATTGTGGCAAATAGCTAAAATTCACAAAGACAAAATGTAAGTCTGTCTCTTCGACATTTGATCAACAATGAAGCATACCTGTTAACCCTCCCACATTGCAAGTTAAGACTCCCACTTTAGAAGGTTCTTCCTTGTGGGAGACCATAATCTCCAATAAGGATAAAAAGTCTCCCACAATCTCCAAAATTTGCAAAAATAATACAATATTTTAAAAAATTCTATTTTAATACAACAATGAATATTCTACTGCTTTATATACTGAGTGCCAATGAAAACGCAAAACTTAATTTTTTAGAATATTTTTCAAACAAAAACAATTTTCCAAAACGGTAACTGCAAATTTACTTGTAACAAATTTCCAAAACAGTCACTGCAAATTTACTTGTAATGACAAAGGTTTAAAAAAAAAAAAATTTTCCACATGATTGATTTTTGAAACCACGCTTCCTGCATTACATGACATGAAATGCACAAGAATGGGATTTTGGCACGATTTTACGCATGATTGGTTTTCTTTATTGTCCACTACAAAGCTTAACCCCTGAAAACATTTTTCCATCTCAAAATTTTGGGACCGGTTTTTATTTAATCCATGAATGATAGGGACTTTAAACATTCCCTGGGTTGTTCTCAAAATGCCTTGTTTTCCCATTAACAGGCATTACTTTACCGCGTATGTTCTGTGAACCATAATGAATCAGTTTGAAATTTTGTCAGCTTCTTTTGGGAACATTTGTGCACATTTTCAAATCTTTTTGATGTTTAGAACTGAATTTCTCAAAAATCAGCATTTTTTACCCAAAAATTCAAAACATTGCCATTTTTGACAAATTTCAACTTGAAACAACTCCTTGACAATATTTGAACTCAGAATTTGAAGAATGAGGCATTTTTTCTTTAATTCTTCATCAGTGTCAGTGTTTTCCTTTATAGCAAAACGAAAGGTGGTTGTTTTTGAAATTCAAGATATCCGGCTGTCATAGCCGGTGACAGCTGGCTTTGTATATTTGCACATTCGCGTGCTGTATTTTGGTAATGTATTTTAAAAACTGTAAATTTGATTACTTGATACATATCTAAGTAAATTAAAAGTAATAAATTCTTGTTTTGTTGTTATTCAGATTTGACAGTAAAGTATTAAATCCATTCATGTTTTATTTTTGGGTTTTACTTTTTAATGAGTATAATACACTTCTGCTTGCAATCCATGACCGCTTTTTGTACATATATGGCATACAGAACTAAAATGTGAATCGTTTGTTATTATTATATGGTTTAAAATCCTGTTGTTTTTGCGTGTTTATCATCCCTTTCGTACTCGATGTTTTGATCATTTTCTCATGCCATTATATTCAAACTGAATGGTGGTCCCCATTTTGATAATTTCGCCAAAGGTTCATTCCCTTTGATTTGAATAATTTCGTCCGGTATCTTCCCTTTTCGTTCTGTACGAAAGAAAACATCGATTCTGTTACTTTTTGTTTGGATCCGCCATTTTGTCTAATAAAAACAACGACGGAACTACTTCGGTGCGGAACTAAAAAATATCTGTTTTTACCAACCACCTTGACGAAGGCAAAGGTGGTAGGCCTGCAAAAGAACGTGGTCAGCAAAGCCAGCTTAAATGGCGAATGGAAACACTGAGTGTGATTGAAATGTTCACACAATTGGGGAATTCTGATTTTGACCACTTAATCGGTGGCAAATTTTCAAGAGTAGACTAAAAATGCATGTATGCAAAACTTTAAGCAGACACCTGGCTTAGTAATTTTGCAAAGTAAAATTCTTTAGCTCAACATGGAAGATTTCTAAAACATAAATATCAGCTGTTGCGTTTTCATTGGCACTCGGTATATATACTGAGAACAATTATTATTTACACAATATGACAATAGAAGCCACCAAAGCAGTTTATTATCTTGCTTTAGTTAATTAATCTTACAATACTTAATTATCTTTTAAATATTTTATGAAAGGATATGGAGTAAATGAACATGAGACCCTAACACATATGTTAACTCCAACTACAATAGTTTTAAAGAACTGTATGGCCATTTTGGAAATGTACTCCTCATCAGCAGCACTAAAACTTATCTAACTTTTAAAGTTATCTCTTTATCGAAATGAAAATTATAAAAAATGTCTGTTTAAGGTCATCACTCAAAATCTCCCACTAACAAAAACTGTAATGAGGGAGATCTCCCACATAGTCATTCTTAAGATACATTGTATCATATGTACATAGTTTTGTCGCTACATCACAAAAAATGAAATAACCAATCAGTGAACAGGATTTCCATCCCCAAGGATTGTATTGCGAGGTGCAGCTTACGAGGTCTGGAAATTTCAAACTGCTATAACTTCCTTGTTGTTAAAGATATTGTTATAAAATTTTGATGTGTTATTAATAATAGTGTTCCAAACATATAGTCCAAATTTCATGAAAAAATGTTGAAAAATAAAGAAATAAATGCAATTTAATTTTTTCCAATACACAATTTTCTAACTGCTTTAACTCCTATGTTGTTTAAGATATCGCTATGAAATTTCCATATGTTATTTATGGTAGTGTTCCAAATATATATTCCGAATTTCATGAAAAAATTATGAAAAATAAAGAAATAAATGCAATTTGAATTTTTCCAATACACAATTTTCAAACTGCTATAACTCCCTCGTTTTTTAAGATATCATTATGAAATTTCGATATGTTATTTATGGTAGTGTTCCAAATATATATTCCAAATTTCACCAAAACGGGTTGAATAACAAATATATAATTTCAATTTAAATTTTTTTGCATCCAATTGTTTCACCCCTCAAAAGTCTACACAGGTAAAAGTACCCGGATGTTCGGATTTATGTATAGTTAACACCTATGCCATGAATTTCTCAAATGACTATAATTAGAGCATAATATTATTTGATCCGTTGTATTTTTCAGCTTTTTATTGAATAAATGAAATCTGGTTTCAGTTTGGCATTTGTATTTAGGTAGGAATGTATTGTTTACACTATATACATAGTTACTATGACAGGGCTCACCAAACTGGGCGATTAGGGCGATAATGTCGCCCTGTTGGGCCTCAAGTCGCCTAAAGTTGTTCCTAAAAACGAGTAAGAGTCGCCCTATGGAATTTTAAAGTCTCTGTGAATCTTAGCATTTGTGTTTCTATTTCTGTCTATTTCCGGTAACAGGTAGTAAATTTGTAAGATTTCTGAAGATTATTCCTGTTCATTGCAGAGCTGAAACCTTGTATATATCAACTCATGATAAAGAAAAACAGGCAAAATTACCTTTTAGTATAAGTTTATTGAAAAATTCAATGGAAATTATCCATAATATTTACGTTTCCAACTTGAAATCTAACCGGAAGTGAGCTATTTATATAACAAAAACAAAGAACTACCTATTAACTGGAGCAGATAAATAAAAATTACTGTATTCATAATTGGGTATTCAATATGTATGGATCAGTTTATGATTTGACTAATTTCACTTTATTTAAGTTTCATTCATATAAATCTAACCAGAAATATAAGAGCACCTCAAAAGTGTGCTCATTTTGGGTAATTTCAAAAGGGATAAATATAAAAAAAATTCAAAAATTATAAAATTTAATTAAATTTATATCATAAGATGAATATAATGTTTTTAATGATTAAGACTAATTTATTTTTGATTGTTAAAATTTGATATGCACCTGAGAGAAGTAAAAAAAATTGCTGGAAAATCATGAGGATGCTCGTTAACAAGTCTCCTTGTTACACCTTGGAGTCTCCCTATCTGTGCCCTTAGGGAGACTTCAAGTCTCCCTGTTTTTCTGAAGTGTGGTGAGCCCTGTATGAGATATTCAAGGTCTTTGAACAGGTTAGGTTGGTTTTTATTTTTGATTATACTTAATATGTGCTGTAATGCAAATGTTGAGACAATATTTTCTTATTTCTACCGTAGTTCATTACTAAAACACTGACAGGTTAAATTGTAAAGCACTGACACTTTTATATATTCCATATCAGTTGACTTGGAATGTACCGGGTCACTGGCAGCCATTGCACTAGTACTGCAACATCATCCAAATGTGGTATATTTCAAGCAATTTCACACGACTGTCAGTATGTTATTGATCTAATATGGCATATACAGTGTCAGTAAATTTAATTCTTGAACCTGAGATAAACTTTCATCAATTATTCAGTTTACTGACCATGTATATACAATGTTAGGTCACTAACAGACTGTGCAATTTATAAAATGCTGCTCAAAACAAGAAATATAAGATGCAGGACCAGATTCGACACGAGCTCAAGTTACAAACTAGAATCAAGGTATCATATACATGTGTAGTGGTGGCAAGGACAATGCCTACAGCATTATGACAACTAAGGATATAGAGGTATATATATAACCTGAAGAGGCAAGAGTTGTCCAAGACAAATTGTTTATCTGTAGCAATTTATCTGTGAAAAAAATCATGCCTTACTCTGGAAATTCTCCTACCACTCGACAAACATATTCTTTCTGTACATGTCTCCCAGCAATATGATCTTCATATTTACGAGTTACTTCTGCTGTCTTCGCTAAAATCAGAACTCCTGATGTTAATCGATCTAACCTGTACAGATCTGTAAAAATAAAAACACATTTTTGTATAATATTACTTGAGGCTCATTAACTACTTTCAAATAACATATTAAAAACAAGATGTGTTTGTGAAACATAACATATGCCCCCAGATTCCACAAAATATATGAAAATACCCAATTTAACCCTTTTTTGACCTCTGTGACCTTGACCTTTGACCTATTTTTTTGCACATTTGTGTTCCTCTTGACAAGACCTATACACTTGCAAAGTATTAAAAGTTTATCTTACATAGTTCAAAAGTTGTTTATTACCATAAAAACACCAAATTCAACCCATTTATTCTGAAAAAGATGAAGCCCCTTTGGGCCTCTTGTTTACTGAAATAGTTTTATTTGTTAAATGTATCTGTTGTAACATGCTATAAGAAACATACAGAAAAATACTGCACTAATATCCGAAAAAATTAAAAAAAATTTTTTTTCCATTTGTCACCCTTTGGGCCTCTTGTTCCTCAAAAATGGTAAATGCTACCTCAAATCTGTTGCATACTGCAGTTGCGNATAGGATAAATAATAAGGATTCTATGTTTGAATATGTGTAACAGCCAATTTCACCCCTGTGACCTTGACCTTTGACCTGACCTAAATTTTTTTTGCATATTTATATTCCTCTTGACTAGACCTATACACTTGCAAAGTATGAAAAGTCTATCTTACATAGTTCAAAAGTTATAGCCAAGGTTAAAGTTTCGGATGCACAGACAGACACACAGACACACAGACAAACAGACAGGACAAAAACAATATGCCCCCGATCTTCGATCTGGGGGCATAAAAATCTGCATTAAGATAAGCATGCAATTTTTGAAACCCAAGACTACCTAATATAATTTTGATGTATTCAAATAAAAATTGAATTAAAAATTAATTTTTTTTTCTATTTCCTGCTTCTGTATCAAGATTTCAGAAAAGATTGTGAACAATCAAAAAGTACAATAGGTTGATACACAAATACTGCTACCAGATATTTAACTACAATATTTGATACTTTTAAATTAATAATTTTGCTAAGTTCACCAAAAAGAGAGTGGGTTTTTAAATTGTCCAATCTTAAAAGAAATAGAAATGCATTATTGATCCTTCCAAATTAATTTGTTCAATACATGTACGATATAATTTACAGCTTACTTCTAAGGTGTGGATGACCATACTCTTTTCCTAATATGAATGCAATAGAATTAAACCTGTATCTACCACATGGATGACAAGGAATGGATGCTGGTTTGTTTATTACTATAACATCCTTGTTATCTACCAATATCTGTATAGGTGTACCCACTACTGGGTTTTCATGTCTGCAAAATGAATAACATCATAGTTATTACTAGCGATGGCAATTTCACAGAAATACTGTAACCGGTTATTTGGAAAATCTTTCGATTGATTCATCAGTTAAACGGTGTTTGCAGAAACATTGAATGTTTTGCACATAGGATGAATAAATTTGTATCCCTGTTTCCTGATTTCTTGAAATCATAAGTTGTTTGCAGTTAAGACATTATAATGGTTGAAATGATATGCTCATTCTGTGATGAGGAAAATTGTCCTTGTTGCAGTGAACTAATAAAATAAGCAAATAATCCAGCATTCACTTGTGTCCATAATGTTTGTTCCTCTTGTAAACGTAAGCTCTGCATCACACAACTTGCACTTAACAATCTCTATCAAAATCTGCCCAAGCTTTAGATTGTGTGTGTTGCAATTTACAAATGACAGATACTAGAAATATGTATGTACTATAAATGAATTGCTTTTTTTTTACATTCCCGGAGCATTTCAGTATAGACTCTTTACTTAGTTTTTATAACTAGACTAAGAGTAATTATGACATTTACCGTTATATAAACAACTTGTCAATTATTTGTGTCTAATCAATTAAACACACAATAGACCCATATCCGATTGTAAGCTTTAACAGTACACAATTGAAATAAATTTTGAAGCAGAGTACTCGAATACCGAATTTGCTAACCGGTTAGAGACTATTTGACCAATTAACCGAGTAACCGGTTACCCATTGACATCCCTAGTTTTTACATTATAATAATTCCAATCATTATTGCAATGTCCTATTTCAATGGTCAACTTCATGAACACAGCCATTACACTCACAAACTTAATAAAGTACAAAGGACTTTATGTAAAGTTTATGAGTGGAAGGCCACATTAACACATCCATAAGCTCCTCCAAAATTACTTTTTTTATTATAATTCATCTTCTTGCGAGTTTAAATCTATGAAGCCACTGAATTTGACGTTACCATATAATGCACTATTTTTCATCAGAGCATACAAATGGGCAAGAAGCATTTATCAAGAAATAATTTCTTTGTTGTTCACGGACATAGCAATTGGAATTACAAATTCTCCTTGCCCATTAATAGCATCCAAATAACTATTTTGCAGTAAAATTCAGTGACAACATTGTTGCAAGTTCAAAAGATTGGAATTTTAAGAAATAAAAGTAATTTTATTGGGGGAGTATATGGATGTGTTAACACAGCCTTTCATTCACAAGCTTTTTGCGTTTTGTGAGTGACATTACTATTGTAGTACATCGATAAACTCCTCCAAAATTTCTTTTAACAGTAATTTGTATGAATTTCCTTTTTCTTTAGACACTGATAATCTAAGTATCACCAAACTGGACATTATCGGGAAATAATCGGGTCATGGACATTATTAGGAAATTATCAGGTCCCTGTGAAGGCATCACATGCCGGTTGCTATGCTGACGTCATGTTTTGTATTATTTGTGATGATATTTTACGATAAATAGCTGTCAAAAGCCTGATAACATGTGCATCTCATGCTTTTGCTTACCTATGCAGAGTGTGTTGAAGATAGTCACCATTTTTCACAATATAGTCTATAGATACTGGTTTATTATTTACTTTTATCTTGCCTGCTTCAATAGCATCTGTCTGTAATTTAAAAGAGACATACACATACAACCAGAGTATAAACGGTATGGAAAGTTCACGAGATCAACCCGATAGACACCCGCCACGATTACAAAGTATACAATTGTCATAAATATGTACTTTAAAAGTCTTTTGTTGTCACGTGTCTTTTCATGTAGATCATTGCCAATCACTCACACATCTTACCGAGGAGAAAAAATATACAAAATGTCGGCAGCTTTTGACCTTTTTTTTCTAAATATTAGATTATCCCTGACTATACGAGACCTATAAGGGGCTTAAATTGCCTCCAGTATATGGTTTATGCGTTATATTCTTTTACGGAATTGACAAATTTTTTTTCATTTATTGTACATAGGATTTCAAAGAAGTATGGCCATTTAGTCGTGAACTTTGTTTTTATGTTGGGCCATATTAAAAAAAAGATATTGACGGAAATCATGTAAAGTGGTCTCTGATACATTTACTACCCGGCCAGGAATAAAAATAAGATACCACATTTCTACGTTTTCTGATATATTAGCAGTCGAACATCGCTGTAAATAACCCTTTGTGTCCATTTAAGCCATTTTATGACAATACAAAACATCACATAACATATCTTTATTTCCAAATCAGGAGCCCACAAGGAGCAATTAGAGTAACATATACAAGAGAAGAACATGATTTACAGAGACATAAATACATAATAAGATAGAACCATGTTGTTTTTATTAGCTATATAGATCAGAGTTGAAAATAAGGACACAATAACAAAATTCTTAGTAATTTTTTTCCAATATGAATTTAACAGTGGCTGACAAAACCTCAAGATCTTCATTACTAAGAAAAAAATATTAATTTTGATTGATTTGAAAGTGTTAGAAAATTTGGATATTTTATTCCAACAAGATAAAATAAAACAGATCCTTTATCCTCGAATTTTGGACAATTACACAAAAAATGATTTTCACCTTCAATTTGATCTGTACAGCATGCACTTTGAAAGATACATTGAGAACCAAAGCCGATTTTTTATATTTTCAATTTTTTGCAAGTGTAGAATGCTTGCATCTCTCATTACAGTTATTGGATTTTAACAAAAACCTTCAAAAATTGTCAAAAATCTGTCGAAATTCATGTACTCAAAATTCGTTTGCTTAATGTTTCTTTTTTTCTAAAAGCGTGAAAATATATTTGAATTGAATTTGTTATGATATACTAGTAGTGTTAATAGCCTGTTTAGAATTTAATGTGTTCACAAAGTAAATTAAAGATTAACTAGAAAGTGGTCATATTTTTTTTTTATTTTAAAGATGATTGTTAAAACCGAAGGATCAAGCTTTGGAAAAGGGATGGTTCAAATAAAGCTTTACAAAGGGGCAATTCAGTTGATTTTTGTGGGTCGTTTTGTTTTGTTTGTTTGTTTTTATTTTTGTGCTTTTTTGGTTTTTTTTGTTTGTTTTGTTTTGTTTTTTTCTTGGGGTTGGGGGAACCATCGGAAACCTACTCCTCTCCTGATCAGACAATGAAATACCATATGAAGTAAATCGTAAATGGCTTCCATTTTTTTTCTTAATTTCGAAGTTATACCCTCCTTACTTTAAGATTACACAATACAATTCATCATTTCCAACCTCCAGACCAAATTTCAAATCATTCTGTATTGCAAAAGCTAAGAAATCTGTGAGGAAAACTTTGTAAATAGTAAAAAAAATCAAGTATCGGCAAACAGGAAGTGGATGCCTGACAATGTTGAAAATTGCTTACACAATACAACTCAAGCTTTAAAGCTTTAGACCAAATTTCAAATCATTCCCTATTGTGGAAGCCAAGAAATCAGTGACGAAAATTTCGTTCATAGAAAAAAATCAAAAGTATCGGCAAACAGGAAGTGGATACCCGATGAACTTGAAAATCGCTTACACAATACAACTCATCATTCCAAAGCTGCAGACCAAATTTCAAATAATTCCCTATTGTTGAAGCCTAGAAATCTGTGACGGAAAATTTGTTAATAGTAAAAAATTAAAGTATCAGCAAACAGGAAATCGCTTACACATTACAACTCATCATTTGCAAGCTTCAGACCAAATTTCAAATCATTCCCACTTATACAAGCCAAGAAATCTTTTGACGAAAAAAATTGTTGACGGACGGACAGACGGACGGATGGACGGACGGACAGACGGACGGATGGACGGACGGACAGACGGACGGATGGACAGACGGACAGACAAAGTGAAAACTTTAGGTCACCCGCATCTCGATGCGGGGCCCTAATAACAACCAGTGGATACACATTATATAAGTTAACTTTCAATGAAAAAAGAGATATATTTTTTATAAGAAACAAGAGGTTCTCAAGAGCCAGTATCACTCACCTGGCCCTTGATTAACATAGACATTTTATGTTAAAGAGCCTTTATATATAATTAAACTATAAATCCAATATCCCTAATTAGTTAAAGCGGAGAAGACCTCTGTTAGTTTAACATTGGACCCCATGGGAAACACTAAGTTCCCCGCTGGCTGCCATATTGGATATCGCGCTGACCTGAAAACACCTTTTTGCAAGGGACCACTCAATGACTATTGCGGCCAAGTTTTGTTCCAATTGGCTCAGTACATTCAGAGGAGAAGATCTTTGAATGTGTTTTCCCATAGGGTCCAATTTTAAAACTATGTTCCCCACTGGCGGCCATGTTGGTTATAGTGCGATCCTTAAAAAACACCTTTTTTGCAAGTGACCACCTAAGGACTATTGTGGCCAAGTATGGTTCCAATTGGCTCAGTAGTTTCAGAGAAGAAGATCTTTGAAAATGTTTTCCCATAGGATCCAATGTTAAAACTATGTTTTCCACTGGTGGCAATCTTGAATATAGCACTGACCTAAAAAACACCTTTCTTGCAAAGAACCACCTAACGACTATTGTGGCGATGTTTGGTTCCAATTGGCCCAGTAGTTTCAGAAAAGAAGATCTTTGAATGTGTTTTCCCATAGGGT
>MJUU01004978.1:67815-78915 GCA_002080025.1 Modiolus philippinarum | reverse complement strand
ATTTCAGTGGACGACATGCTGCGGTCGTATCATGCTGCGCTCGGCGTAGCCCTTTATTTAATTTCTTTTTGTCAAAGCACAAATTTTTAAATACTGAATTGCAAAAATCTTTGATTCCAATTTTAGTAAATTTCCTGAAACTCTCCAAGACCATTTATTTTTGTGAATTTACCTAGCAACCATATATTTTTGAATTTCTTTTTGTCAAAACACCAATTTTTATGCCCCGCCTACGAAAGTAGGGGGGGGGGGCATATAGTGTTCGGGTCTGTCCGTCCGTCCGTCCCAAGCCAGGTTTACCAACAGGTTGAAGTTTTTTTCTTTGAAGGATGTATGCTGTTATCATTAAACTTTATGTAAATACAGATAAGAATCTAATTAAACAAAAAGCATAATAAAATGTTACCCTGGCAACCAACTTCATGCTTCACTGACCACGGGAAAAAAGTGTGATAGTATGAGGTTTACCCAAAGGTTGAAGTTTTTTTTTCTGTGCAGGATGTATGCTATTATCATTAAACTTTATATAGATACACATTAGCGTCTAATTAAACTAAACTTACAATAAAATGTTACCCTGGCAACCAACTTCATGCTTCACTGATCATGGAATAAAAATATGATAATATGAGCTTTACCTACAATTTGAAGTTTTTTTTCTTTGAAGGATGTATGCTATTATCATTAAACTTTATATAAATACACATTAGCGTCTAATTAAACAAAAATCACAATAAAATGTTACCCTGGCAACCAACTTCATGCTTCACTGATCATGGAATAAAAATGTGATAATATGAGGTTTACCTACAGGTTGAAGTTTTCTTTCTGTGAAGGATTATCATTAAACTTTAAATAAATACACAGTAGCGTCTAATTAAACAAAAATCATAATAAAATGTTACCCTGGCAACCAACTTCATGCTTCACTGATCGCAGGAAAAACGTGTGATAGTATGAGGTTTACCCACAGGTTGAAGTTTTCTTTCTGTGAAGGATGTATGCTATTATCATTAAACTTTATATAAATACACATTAGCGTCTAATCAATTAAATGTTACCCTGGCAACCAACTTCATGCTTCAATTATCATGGAATAAAAATGTGATAATATGAGGTTTACCTACAGGTTGAAGTTTTTTCTGTGAAGGATGTACGCTATTATCATTAAACTTTATATAAATACACATTAGCGTCTAATTAAACAAAAATCACAATAAAATGTTACCCTGGCAACCAACTTCAAGCTTCACTGATCACGGGAAAAAAGTGTGATAGTATGAGGTTTACCCACAGGTTAATTATAAAGTTTTATTTCTGTGAAGGATGTATGCTTTTATCATTAAACTTTATATAAATACACATTAGCGTCTAATTAAACAAAAATCACAATAAAATGTTACCCTGGCAACCAACTCCATGCTTCACTGATCACGGGAAAAAAGTCTGATAGTATGAGGTTTACCCACAGGTTGAAGTTTTTTTTCTGTGAAGGATGTATGCTATTATCATTAAACTTTATATGAATACACATTAGCGTCTAATTAAACAAAAATCACAATAAAATGTTACCCTGGCAACCAACTTCATGCTTCACTGATCATGGAATAAAAATGTGATAAAATGAGGTTTACCTACAAGTTGAATTTTTTTTTTCTGTGAACGATGTATGCTATTATCATTAAACTTTATATAAATACATATTAGCGTCTTATTTAACAAAAATCACAATAAAATGTTACCCTGGCAACCAACTTCAAGCTTCACTGATCACGGGAAAAAAGTGTGATAGTATGAGGTTTACCCACAGGTTAATTTCTGTGAATGATGTATGCTATTATCATGAAACTTAACATAAATACACATTAGTGTCTAATTAGATAAATTTCATGATAAAAATCCATCAATGCTACCAACTTCATGCTTCAATGATAATGGAAAAAAGGGGGTAGTATGAGGTTTTCCCTTAGGTTGAAGCTTTTTTATATGTGAGGATGAATGCTATTAATTAAACTTTATAAAAATACACATTAGCATCTTAATCAAACAAAATTCATAATAAAAATTTATCCCTTTTTCACTTCATGCTTCAATTATCATGGAAAAAAGGGGGTTAGTATGAGGTTTACTCCTCGGTTGAAGTTTTTTTTTTGTGTGAAGGATGTATGCTTTAATCATGACACTTTATACAGATATACATTAGGATATAAGTAAACAAAATATTAAAAATATTTACCAATGCAATCAACCTCATGCTTCACTGATCATGGAAAAAGGGGGATATACCATTGTTCAAAACAGCTGTGAGGTGGGGCATTGTGTCCGTTAGACACATATTCTTGTTAATAACTGATTTGCAAAAATTTTTTATTCCAATTTTGGTAAATTTCCTGAAACTCTAGTAAGACCTTTAATTTTGGAAATTTTACATAGCAACCATACATTTTTTTTATTTCCTTTTGTCAAAACACAAAGTTTCGATAACTGAATTGCAAAAAACTTTGATTCCATTTTTGGTTAATTTCCTGAAACTCTCCAAGACCATTAAATTTTAGAAATTTTTCCTAGCAACCATACATTTTTTAATTTCTTTTTGTCAAAACACCAATTTTCAATAATAGAATTGCAAAAATTTTTTATTCCAATTTTGGTAAATTTCCTGAATCTCTCTAAGACCTTAAATTTTGGAAATTTTACATAGCAACTATACATTTTTTAATTTCTTTTTGCCAAAACATCAATTTTTAATAAATAACTGAATTGCAAAAATCTTTTATTCCAATTTTGGTAAATTTCATGAAACTCTCTAAGACCTTTAATTTTGGAAGTTTTACCTAGCACCATATATTTTTTAATTTCTCTTTGTCGAAACACAAATTTTCAATAAGTGAATTGCAAAAATCTTTTATTCCAATTTTGGTTAATTTCCTGAAATCGTCAAAGAACACTCCATTTTTGAAATTCTACCTAACAGCAATGGTAATTCAATTCTTTTTATTTAAAGTAGTCATTTTCCAAATATGGATTGCAAGTATTCTTGATTCCAACTTTGGAAAATTTCATGAAACTCTCTAAGACCATTTTATTCCAATTTTGGTTAATTTCCTGAAATCGTCAAAGAACACTCCATTTTTGAAATTCTACCTAACAGCAATGGTAATTCAATTCTTTTTATTTAAAGTAGTCATTTTCCAAATATGGATTGCCAGTATTCTTGATTCCAACTTTGGAAAATTTCATGAAACTCTCTAAGATCATTTAGTTTTGGAAATTTTACCTAGCAACCGTTACATATTTGATGATTGCTAGGTAAAATTTCATGTTAGCCTCTAGATGTATAGATGATAAAATAGATGTTACTAATGGTCATTAATTATTGATGATCAGTAGCTGGGCATAGTGTCCATTGACACAGATTCTCTTGTTTAAAAATCTTCTCCTCTGAAACTACTAGGCCAATTTAAACCAAACATGGCCTGGATCATCACCAGGGTATGTTATTTCAAAATTGTATCCGATGAGTCTGAAAACCAAATGATATGTCTGCAGTTACTAAAAAAGGAACATAGGGGGGTAAATTAATTTTTTTTTTGGCAATCAATAAATCAAAAAATGTTGCAGATTTCAGAAACTGTTGGGTTAAAAATGATCAGCATGACAAGATCTACCCACCCTGCAATTTTGATGAAAATCTGACGACCCATTTTAGAGTTAATTGTCCCTTTTCCGTAAAATTTTCTAAATTTTGATATTTTTTCATTTTTTATTAAAAAAAACTAACAGATACTAACAAAAAGAGGTTAAGTTTGTATTGCAAAAATGTTCAGCATATCAAGGTTTACCTCCATGCCAATTTTGAAGAAAATCTAAATACCTTACCCATGTTGGAGTTTTGCCTTTTATTAGTAAAATTTTTCATGATTTTATATATTTTGTAATTTATTTCTAAAACAGTTCGACATGCAGATTAAGTTTAAATTGCAAAAAATGTTTAGCATATCAAGATCTACCTTCATGGAAATTTTGAAGAAAATCCAAGTACCCATATAGGAGTTATTCCCTTTATTGGTCAAATTTTTCGTGATTTTATACCTTTTGTCTTATACTTCAAAAACAATTTGTGATAGAAGTCAAGTTTAAATTACAAAAATGTTCAGCACGTCAAGCATTACATTTTATTGAACATTATCTAGTTGTCTGACGTCTTCCAAAATGGCTGCCAGCAGGGAACATAGTTTACCATTTGACCCCATGGGAAAACATTTTGGAAGATCTCATTCGAAAACTATTTAGCCAATTGGAAGCAACCTTGGTCACAATAGTCTTTAGTTTTCCCCTTTGAAAAAAATGTCTTGCAAGTCTGCATCACATCCAAGATGGTCACCAGCGGGGAACATATCTTAACATTGGACCTATGGAAAAACGCATTCAAAGATCTTCTCCTCTTAAGCAACTGGGCCAATTGGAACTAAACTTGGCCACAGTAGTCCTTTTTTTGTCCCTTGCAAAAAGGTGTTTTTTTTTCAGGTCTAAGCTATATTCAAGATGGCCACCACCTTGAACATAGTTTTAATATTGAACCCTATAGGAAAACACATTCAAAGGTCTTCTCCTCTGAAACTACTGGGCCGATTGGAACCAAACTTGGCCATAGTAGTCCTTGAGTGATCCCTTGCAAAAAATGAGTTTTTCAGGTCCGCGCTATATCCAAGATGGCTGCCAGCAGGGAACATAGTTTTAACATTTGACCCTATTAAATAACACGTTCAAAGATCATCTCTGAAACAACTGAGCTAATTAGAACAAAACGTGGCCACAATAGTGCTTGGGTGGTCCCCTGCAGAAAAGGTGTTTTTTCAGAATTGTGCTAAATCCAACATGGACGCCAGCGGAAAGCATAGTTTTAACATTGGACCCTACGGGAAAACATATCAAAGATCTTCTCCTCTGAAACTACGGAGCCAGTTGGAACCAAACTTGGCCACAATAGTCTTTGCAAAAAGGGTTTTTTAGGTAACACTATATCCAAGATGGCTGCCAGCGGGAAACATAGTTTAACATTGGACCCTCTGTTCAAAGATCTTTTTCTTTGAAACTACTGAGCCATATAGAACCAACTTGGCTGCATTAGTCCTTGGGTGGTCCCTGCCGCCAGTATTGAGCAACATTTGACTCTATGGGAAAATATTCAAAGATCTTCTCTGAAACTACTGGGCCAATTGGAACCAATCTTGGTCACAATAGTCCTTGGGTGGTTCCTTTCAAAAAAGTTGTTTTTCAGTCTGTGCTATATCTAAGATGGCTGGCAACGGGAAACATAGTATTAACATTGGACCCTATGGGATAACAAGTTCAAAGATCTTCTCTGAAACTACTGAGCCAAATGGAACCAAACTTGGTCACAATAGTCCTTGAGTAGTCCCCACCATAAAAGGTGTTTTCTAGGCGCGCGCTATATCCAACATGGCCGCTAGCGGGGAACATAGTTTTTACATTGGACCTTATGGGAAAACACATTCAAAGATCTTCTCCTCTGAAACTACTGGGCCAATTTAAACTAAACTTGGCCACAACAGTCCTTATGTGGCCCTCTTCAAAGAAAAATATTTTTTTCAGGTTCACACTTTATCTAAGATGACTGCCAACAGGGAACAGAGTTAAACATTGGACCCTATAGGAAACATTAACAGGCATCTTGGAACTATGGTTAAACTATGGGCTCTTTAACATAAATTACCTATTTAATCAAGGGCCAGGTGAGCGATACAGGCTCTTGGGAGCCTATTGTTTATTAAAATATTTAAATTTATAGGAACTGTGAACAAATTAATTTTGTAAAAGGAAAAATTCACACTGACCGATACATTTGTATTGACTAAAATGAAGACTTGCAAGTGTTTATTTTTATCAAAATTGTTCATTTTGATTGAATTTTGAACAAAAAAATGCTTAAAAGGGAAGTTTCACACTGACCAGTACCTTTATAATTTTTCAAGAGATTTTTTTGTTAAAATTTACTATTTTGATGGAATTTTGAACAAAATAATATGTAAAAAGAAAGTTTCCCGCTGACTGATATATTTGCAGTGATTTTTTTATTGATTTTTTTCAATTAATTGGAATTTTGAAAAAATTAATTTTTAGAAGGAAAGTTTCACACTGACAGGTACATTTGTATTGACAAATACAAATGTACCTGTCAGTGTGGGTTCTAGTGCTCTGATGAGGAATTAATTTCGGAAATGGCCATACAGCTCATTAAATTTTTTGCAGTTGGAGTTAACATATGTCTTAGGGTGTCATGTACATTTCCTCCATATCCTTTCATAAAATATTTAATACAGGAGTTTGTCTTTTAATGCAGTGTGGAGTTGGTAAAACAATTCCCCGTGTTAGAGATGTATGCTCTTTATTTTTCTCAGATATGGTGTACTTGTACATGAGATAATATCTCATGTGTAGACTTTGTTCAATTACTATTAATATCTAAATTATGTAAATTCTAAAACCTAAGGTTTAACTCCCTCCATCGTAGTTTTGTCCTTGGCTATATTTGATATTGTTGATTATTCGGATTTGGTTTTGGTTTTATGCATTTTTATACGCCCGTCTAATGACGGACGTATTATGGTATACCAATGTCCGATTGTCGTCCGTCCGTCTGTCCGTCTGTCCGTCCGTTTCATATGTCGTGCTATAACTTGACAATCCTTAAGCCAATTTACTTCAAACTTTGTAGAGGTATTGAGTACGATGGCCACACGATCTGTATACTTTTTCGTGAAATTTCGATTTTTCTTGCAAGAGTTATGGGACTTTATTCATCAATTTTAAGGCAATTTTTTACATGTCATGCTCTAACTTAACAACCCTTTGGCCAATTTACTTCAAACTTTGTAGAGGTATTGGATATGATAGCCTCATGATCTGTATACTTTTTCGTGCAGTTTCGATTTTTCTTGCAAGAGTTATGGAACTTTGTTCGTCAATTTTAAGGCAATTTTTGACAAGTCACGCTGTGACTGATAAATACTTTGATCAGCTCACTTCAAACTTGCAGATTAATTTCTTAAAGAAATATCAAGCTTAATTAGGCAGTTATAAGTGCTTCTGATTTGAGAACCCCTTACCTAAATCACTTAAAGCTTTAAAGGGTGACGACGGGCGCATCATGCGACTTTGCGCAGCTGTTTATTTTTTTTAAACTGAATTAAGGATTTCATATGTTTAGGTTCTACTGCTGCTGAGGAATTAATTTCCGAAATTGCCATGTAGCTCATTAAAATTTTTGCAGTTGGAGTTAACATGTGTGTAAAGGTGTCATGTTCATTCACTCCATATCCTTTCATAAAATATAAAATGAAGACATGCAAGTGTCTTTTAATCAAAATTGTTATTTTTGATGGAATTTTGAACAAAATAATGTGTAAAAGCAAAGTTTTCCACTGTCTGTTACATTTTTATGACTTAACTGAAAATTTACAGATGTTTTTTTTTTATCAAAATTGTTCATTTTCATGGAATTTTGAACAAAACAATATTGAAAGTAAGTTCCCCTCTGACCAGTCCATGACAATGATCATCTAAAACTGAACGATTTTTTTATTCTTTTCTTCATTTTCTTGGAGTTTTTAACTTAATAATGGAAATTTAACTATTGATTTTCAATTCATGGGCTTCTTTTTATATAAAATTCTCAGTCAATGTAAATGTTATATAAAATTGTTATCACGACGGAATTCGTTTCGTTTCATCCAAAAATTTCAATTATGTATTCATGTAGTGATTTAAATCAATGACGAGTTCTTTCTCGTCAATTGACGAATTATATTCGTCAAATAATGAGTACCTGGACGTGAACTGTTATGGATGTGAAACGATTTGCCCCGTCTCGTCCTGTCCCGTCACCAATCTGTTTCATGTTCGTCAAACTGTAAGGGCTATGTTGCATAGTACTGTATCTATCAAACAATAACATAATAATATTATAATATTTAACCTCATGATCTTGACCTTGGTATTTAAACAAAAAATTGAAAATTTTATCATTGGGTTTATCTTTTGAATGGTAAATTGTAGAAAGACCTTTCAGTTGGTACCAGAATATTTGACCTCATGCTATTGACAAGTGTAAACTGGATAAAAACTTCGGGAATATCTTACAAGTTTTCTTACACTCGACTTGATGAGTGCCCTGTGTTTGTCTATATGTTGTAGTTGTCCACTAGCTTAAGACACTAGTGCTTTTGTCGGGCAAAGGATGACAGTGATTGTAAGAGCACTTTGCCAGTTTAATTGATGTTTGTTGACAATCCCGCACCCATGACCAAGAAAGACATGGATGNAGCGTTGCTCGACAATTAGCAAAGAATTCCGCTTAAACCGGTGCTAGGGGCCGTTTTGAACTTACTATGCTCATTGTTGAAGGCCTCATGGCGACTTCAAGATGAAGAACAACAATAAAAGCGTTGTTCCTTTGCTTGTTTTTACCATTTATTTGTAGAAACTTTGTCTCATGTGCATTTACTCCATATCCTTTTATTCACCACTTACAGCAGTAATCCTCATAGATTACTACAGATTACTAAATGACTGTCCGTCCATCCGCCCCTCACACTTATCTTGCGACTCAAACTCCTCTTACATTTTTGGATTTAGGGATGTAATTTTCTTGTAGAATTGTTGCATATAGTCTGTAGATGCGCAATAAGCTTTCGGATTTTTTTATAATACTCTTGGTGCAAACAAGAGGCCCCAAGATGTTAATTTTTACACATGTGGCATGTGACACAAACTCCTACTACATTTATGGATTTACGGATTTAATTTTGTTGTAGAATTGTTGCATACAGTATGTAGATGTGCAATAAGCTTTCGGATTTCTTATTTTTATCTTTTTTCCACAAGATGTTGATTTTGACAAGGTCCCAAAGATGTGGATTTTGACACATGTGGCATGCGACACAAACTTCTCCTACATTGTTGGATTTAGGGATTAAATCTTTATGCAGAATTTTTGCATATTGTCTGTAGATTTGCAATAACCTTTCCGAATTTCGATTCCGGTTCCAACTTTGGTAAATTTTCCGAAAATGTCAAAGACTCACATTTTTTCAATTTGAGTATATAATTATGTATTTTAGCAAGTATTTGGCAGATAACAAGATTTTGAATAATTAGAATTCTAAATGCGATTCCAAGTTTGGTAAATTTCCTGCAAGTCTCAAAGACCACTTATTTTTTGGAATTCTACCAAGCAACCATACTAAAATAGTGTCTTCAATTTAGGACAAACATTTTCATCAATTGGATTTAAAAAAAATATTTGATTCTAAATTTGGTATATTTCCTGAAAGTCTCAAAACCACTTATTTTTTTTTTGGAATTCTACCTAGCAACCATACTTAAATAGTTTGTTTAATTTAAGATAAACATTTCATTCAATCAATTCGATTTCAAAAATATTTGATTCAAATCTTGGTAAATTTCCTGAAAGTCTCAAAGACCACTTTTTTGGAATTCTACCTACAAACCATACTTAACGTTTAGTTTAGGACAAACATTTTAATCAATTTGATTTCCAAAATATTTAATTCCAATCTTGGTAAATTTCCTGAAAGTCTCAAAAATCACTTATTATTTTGGAATTCTGCATAACAACCATATATCCTTGATTTTTTTTGTTGAAATAATGATTATCAATAGTTTGATTTCAAAATTATTGAAAAAATGGTGCCAAGGGGGTAAACAACTGCTTTCTGTGTCAACCAGGGAGTGCTGGGATAGCTGTTGCTTCCGACAACCTCTAGTTTTCTTTAATTGTGCACTGATAATGAATGCATGCAAATTGCTGTTACAAAGAAAAAGTATAACAAATTAACACATTTCTGTTCTGTTTTTCATATCAATTCAAATAATTATGCCCAATAGTCAGACTTGTCTTAAATGAAAATTTTACCTTGCGTTTTATAGAAATTTGCTGCTTTATCAAAAATTCTAACCTCTAAAAATACTGAGGCTTCATTCTGTGTATGGCACTCGGTAGATGTCCTTGGTACTGAATTTGGCTTCCCATTTCGATACTTTTGGTAATGAGTACTTTTTTTTGAACAACATTTGGATTATTGCTTTACATATCATTTGATTATAATGCTGCTGATGAGAGATTACTCCTTGAAACACGTGTACAGCATAATGAAATTTACTGTTTATAATGTAACTTGGGTATTTTTTTTTTTGGTATTGTTCATATCAATTCAAAGACATGATAAAAATGTATAGGGAAAATTAATCAATCCGATCGATAAATCTTCTCAGTCAAACAAATAAACAGTTGAAAAATTCCTGAAATCCCATCTTACAAATGTATTGTTGATTAACACCTATTATGTGAATACAATGTATCAATTCAAACTCAAGACTATACATACCCTTAAGGGAAAATAAACTGATCTGTAGTAAGGATATCTGTAACAGTTAAACCATTGTTGTGACATCATTCTATTGTATTAACTGTGGATTCTTTATAAGAGATACAACGGCCAAGTGTGAATTCATGAAAAACAATCCACGAGCCGGAGGCGAGTGGATTGTTTATCATGAATTTACACCTGGCCATTGTTTCTCTTGCAACCATTGTTGAGACATTTATGTAATCAAGAGATTAAAAATATTATCGTCTCACTTATTACTACATTGTTATCTTCGTACTATATAGGTCTATACGTCAGTATCAAAGAAGAATTATATGGATGAAGTTGTTCTAAAAGTCTAATTTTAACCGATATATAGTACTCAGATAAACTTCAATTCTGGTAAATGTATTTTTCAAAATGAATCGAAAGGGCATTTAATTCAGTAAAAAAGGTCGGTGAATAGTGGTGAACCTCTGAAAACGAAGAATAGAGAAAAACGTAAGTTTTATCTGTATTATGAAATACTTTCTGCCAAAACACATTTTAATATTTTTAACCCCTGGGTAATACTTGCACAAGGAAGTTGCAGGGGAAAGAGGGGGGTAATATTTGTCTCGCCAGCGACGAAAGGCGCGGAAAGCGAGACATATGCGTACAAAGTATGACGGCGACGGCGGCGGCGGCG
>MJUU01004978.1:5530-40300 GCA_002080025.1 Modiolus philippinarum | reverse complement strand
TAGTGGATCCCCTAAAGTAAATGAAGGCCGAGTGCATTGCAATCTCAACTTTGATCTACGTAGTTGTCGGTCCTTGAACTGAAGTTTTACAATTTCCTGTGTAGCGTGTAGCAGACGCCAAATTGTCTTCGTTTGAGGATTGCCAATTTTCAGAATTACTTGAGCATTATGTTATTTAAAAGCATATGCCATTTCATTTTGAAAGTTTTCAGTCAAAATATGACAGCATCACAAAAGGACAGTGTTCAAATAACAATGATTGAGGGAATTAGGAGATATTATTTTATCTTCATTGACTTCAAGGTCATGAGGTAAGACATACTAGTATTTCATTTTCAGTTTATTTAAATTCATATGAGGTATTTGATTTCACTGTGAGAGGCTTGGAGTGTCCTCGGCACCCTCACCTACATTGAATCTTTTTTTTTCGGAGTGACTGCGGTATGCAGTCTGTTACGGAGGGTAAAGTGCCAAAGAGACCATTTTTGCTTCTTTTTTATCGACTTCTTAAAATTGTTTTCCGTGGTTCAAGGCGGCATTTCTCATAACAACAAACGTAATTTTGCCGGGTCAAAAAGAGGCACTGATTAATCGATGATCTGACAAGTCAAAAGAAGTCAAAGTTGAAAGTTAAAGCTTATGGCTTGAAACTACAGGCACTTGTTTCATGAAAAATGTCAGCCCCTCCCTCTCTTGGAAGGAGAGTGGGGGGGACTGAAACAAGTGCCTGTAAAAAAAAAACAACTTCTAAATTGCTGAACGGAAATGTCACGGTTCATCGTCAATGTCACCATGGCAGCACGAACTAGTTTCCGATTGAGCAGATTGCCGTTATGGTAACCTCGTGAAATGGCAAGGATACCAGAAGGGAATTTTTTGGCATTGAAGTCCGTTGAAACACGAGACATATGATTTAAGTAATCTGAGAATTTTTTGACAATAATTTTCGAGTTGACTGGGTGACAAAAAGAAGTAAATTACAGTTTTGCAAAAAAAAAGTATAAGCAAACTGACTCTCGTTATGTTGAGAAATGAAATTAGCCAATGAATGAAGTTGATTTTGTCTTGTGATCTTTTGGTCGTACAAAAAAGGTCACGTGACAGGCAGGAAAAAAATCGAAGGTACCAATATATATCTTTGGATTACATTCTTACCATAAGTGCCAGCTTCGCTGGCATATAATGACAAAAGACAAACATGGACAACGATAGGAACTCGGGATAGCCGGACTTGGTACCGGCACTAGCAAGAGCTAGCGGTAGGGTTAAACCGGTTTATGGGTACCCAAACCTCCCCTTCTCTGTATCCCATTTTCCTATAGTATAATAAACGTACAAATAAAGCCCAAATCAGGTAGACTACTTACTCTTAGACCACAATCTTGAGATAGAAAGAATAAGACAAAACGTAATTTAAAAAGATGGGTCGAGGAGTGCTCGCAGCTAAACTGCCGGCTAACTCAAGGAGCCTAGTCTTTAGTGTGTGTGTCTTTTTGATATTTGAATGACATGCAAATTAAATATCCACTCGATGGATATCTTTGGTACTGAATTTGGCCTCCTATTTCGCTATTTTTGGAAATGAGTACTTTTTTCACTACTTTTGGATTTTAGGATTTCCATATTGTTTTATTTTAATGCTGCTGATGAGAGGTTACTCCTTGAAACACGTGTAAAGCTTATCTGTATCATGATCAGTAAACTGGTACATGTATCAAAACAAAATCCCATATTTGATTTGAAATTCCCGCGACAGCTTCAACAGAAACAATAATATTATGGTGACCGCTCAAGCAATTTGGCGCATTTAAAAATTCCCTGTCTTTTCCTGTTTCAATAACAACAGTTGCCATTTCTACGCTGTCGCTATTTTGAGAATTTCAAGTCCATGAAAACCAATTTCAACACATGCTAAGCAACCTTCCTGACAAACTTCAAATTATGGATTATAAATCTCCCTCTTCATTGGTTGCATGGGAGGTGTTGCCATGTAAAAATGCATCATTTTCTATCATGTTAAGTTTCATGAAATTTGCGCCATGCGAGATAAGTCCCGAACACAAAATTAGGACAGAAGAACGTGAAGGAAAAGTATAATAAATAGATTTGAATTTTCAAGCATTAGAATGATGATCTGATGTCGACCCTGACAGTCAGTTATGTTATTCCATCTTGTTGACTGGGTCAAAGTCTACATAAAACCAATTTTTATTGAAATTGGGCAAAGTTGGAATTCCGACGTATTTCAGGGGCAATTTTGAGCATCTTCTGGTCATGATAAAACTTCTCATGGTCGTCACATTGTGTGCTGAGTTTCCAATGAATGCAGTTCGGAGAAAACTTCACGATAAAAATTATGAGAAGTTAAGTAATAACCACAATAATAAAGAAACAATTATACAAAGAAACGAAACAAGGCTCCTCAACCTCGTCCGAGATGGATAACATAACAAGAATAATAAAAAAATGGAGAAAGAACATAAGTCTTGTGACCCGACCTATGATTGTTTAATATGGACGTGTTGTATAGGACCCGAGATGTCAGTGATGTTTATCTATTAACAGTATCGTTGACTACGAGCGATTACTTTCAAAAATTAATGATAGTGTATTAAAAAAAATAAATCGATGTCCATCATTGCAAGCTGTTTCGCTGAACATTCATGCTACCATTCGGAACAGTATGATTCCCTCCGGAACTTTCACGCTAACAATAGATTGATACATGCTTGTTTTCTGATGTATGATATAGGTGGATATAGTATATAGCAGCTGTTGAATTCATTATTCCAAAATGAAGCGAGTTTTTCTGTTTGCATTCTTCGTTGTTCAACTAATTGGAAGTCAGTCAGGTAAATTAATTTCTAATAAGCCAGATTTTGGATTCAATCAAAACAATCCATTTATGGCGAGAACATAAATAAGTTTTTCTTTTAATTTCCTAGCGCAAACAATGAAGAAATCATGATTCATTATCATATGTCGGAATTTTTCACAAGTACTAGTATAACAGGTTGGACTTTAACAACAGAAGACAAGTCATTTCTCTAAATAATACATTACGGAAGAAGGGCCCTAACTGTAAAAGTAAGTGAGTCTAAAACGAACACTCCAAGGACAATGGCATCGTAGGAAAAAACAAAGAAACAGGGACATAACATGAGCACGGCACAGAAAAGAAAATGAAGACGCACATAAATACACAAAAATGAACAACACGGACCCAATAAAAACAATTGGTGACATCAGATGCACCTGCAGAGTAAGCAACTCCTGCTTCTCATAAGACACCTGCAGTGTTTAACATGTCAACTCCGGTGTTAAAGTCAAATCCGGTAGAGGAAAAACAAACTTTAGTGGCAAATTTAGTCTCTACATATATACATTTCGACAGCTAATGTCTCTTAAATACAGATCAAATCAAAACATTAGGAAAACCATAAACCAAAAATAAGCTGATTGAGGACAAATTAATTAGAAGACAAAATTAGGTAACGACAGAGCTATGCTCAATTGGTTTTGTACAAAAACTTTTTCTATAATTAGATACTGCAAGTTTCCAATAAACCGATATGATTTGGAAATAATGGGAAAAAAAGGAATTTCTTGAAGAAATCACATTTTCACCAAAGACATCTTTGATAAAATCATTAATTTAAGTTCAAAGCCCGATTTTATATGAAATATAGCAATATCTATATATTCTGCAACGCTCTGTCCTTTGATTATTTTGGTTCTGTGTTTATATCACACTGGTTATTTTTTTTCCTCTATTTGCCTTTTAACATCTAGTTTGATTTGATCAGCCCTGAAAAGACAAGTTATCAAAATAACCATTAGCAGAAATAAAATTTACGGTAACCTTGGTATTTAGGAAGAAATACACTTAAGGCATTCTGTTGTCTTATTTATTACTACTGCATCGATGGCTCTGCTGGTGGAATGTTAGTCCAAACGGGTATTAATCAACCCAGAAGCCAGTAAGCCAGTACTTCAGTAATGGCCTGAAAACCGATTTTATTTAAAAACTTGCAATGTGTAAATTTAAGATTTTTTTAAGTAAGCAGTATCTTCTTCTTGCATACATTATTCGTTTTATACTGACGGTTCTCACTTACTATAGGTCTGCCTTTAGTTTATTTTTGGCTTTTCTATTTAGAAAAAAATGGTAATTTGGTCTCTTTAAGCTTTTACACATAAGCAGAAATGAAATTCACAGTAAATATTATATTTTGTCATTTGTCATTCATTGGAGACGATATATGGCTGATCTGCAGCACTTTTCTGTAAACAACAAAAAAGATATGTCGGCGAAGTACGAAGGACTTTTACGTTATGTTTGTGCATGCCAATCACACGTTTTTGTTCTATTTGATTGTCTTGGCTTATGAATTGATCAGGTGAACTTGAACGTATTTCGGTCATATCGTCTATCGAAAAATAAACGACTTCAGAAATTGCTACCAGAAGTCAATGCCGCCAATCATGTCAGTTTTTTTAAAAATTATTTCCTAATATGCAAATTATATAATTTCATAATCAATCAATTCCAACACCATTGAAAGATGTTATTATGTGGGGAACTGTTATTGCAGCCTTTAGAGTTTCCAAATGCAATTTATCTAGTGCATTTGTTTCTTATCCTAGATAACTAAATACCGAATTACCGTTAATTTTGTCTGTATTTATGGTAATTTGGACAGTTTTATCTGTTGAAGTAAGCGAGAACCGAACCGTCAGTCTGAAACGAACAATCCAAGGACGATGGCAATATCGGTAAAAACATAGACATAACATCAGCACGGCACAGAAAAGAATAATGAAGACACATACACATACAAAAAATGAACTACAAGTAGATTAAATCAAAATAGACAAATCGTTTTAAATCGCAATGTAACTGCACAAGCACAGATTGTGTAATCCACATTCAGTAATGAAATTTGATGCTAGTTTTTTTAAGAAAAATTTTGACTTTCCTTCTTTTGGAAGACATGTTGTGACACCTTATCTCTGGGGAAACTGACAGACAAATTATATCTAGCATAGGCTTAATTAAATGACCGAATAACAAAATGTTTTATGTTTGACAAAAAATTTGTAAAATTCAGAAGTGAAACCATCTAGACATGGAAATTTTCCATTCTTCATATTTTTTATTAATTTAAGCATTCCTTCTGGTTTTAAACCACCCTCTTAATCCTCGCTTGCCTCTTGACTCATTTTTTTATATGAAAGGGTTACTTTCATCTAGATTTCAAGATTTATTACACATACAGTGTAGCAGGAGGACAATGTAATAATTACAATCATATGACGGAATGAACATGTTTTACAGTTTAACAAAGAAAGAGTAAAGTACAATGAAAATACATTACCATGCAAGAACTAGAAATACATGATAATAATATGATATTAACAATGGTAAACCAAGGACATGTTAACGACAGTATAAAAGCAAGTCTAATTTTTAGATATGGATGTTGGACGTGTTGGGGCGTTTTGTCTGGATTGATAGTCTTGCAGAGCTGCAAAGACATAGTGCAGCTCTACAATCTAGATCAAAGCAACGCACTTAGGGATATGTTTCAGTATCACGTTTTTTGTTATTTGTTTATGTTTAAGTTTCATAACCCTGAGGGCGTAATAGGGCCTTTTGTCTGGATTAATAGTTTTGTAGAGCTGCAGAGACAGAGGCCACAAGCATGCTTTGTAGCTCCACAAACCTAGCAGCAATCCAAATCAAAACAACATCTTCAGGGCCTTTTAACTATTGTAAGATTTAAGGACAATAACGAGGATAAGAAAAAGATGGAAATTCTTCAGTGAATTCCATCATTTAAATAAAGCATTAGCTTTTTAATATGAATGGACAAACGTTTGTAACATTAAACATTACAATATGTTAATAATTTTGTAAATTTATCAATGCTAGGGTACTGTATATAAGGTCTGGCTAAATATGTGTTCCTTAATTCCATAATGGACCCATTTTGACATAATAAATAAGACATGAAATTCAGCTCAAACATTTGTATTGCAAAGAGTACATGTTCTTTCTTGTCTCGGTATATTAGTCCATTGACCTGTTTCGATTTGAAAATGTACATTTGATGCGGTGCATTGCATTTGCGCCATTAGTATTTCGTTTGCGCCAAAAAATATTTCATTTGCGCCACAAACTATATTTCATTTGCGCCAAAATAAAAACTTTGCATTTGCGCCAAATACAGGTAAATAGTATATATAAAAGTAAAAATACTTTTAACTTTTATACTTTTACTTGTATTTCGATTTTCTATTTGCCAGCATTACCTGTTTTACTTGCTCACCACAGGATGTTTGAGGTAAAATTTGGAGCAAGATATTTTACTAAATTGCTAAAACTGATATAATCACTATAAGAGCGTTATTTATGCAATGTATACAAACAATCGTGTTTCAAGGTTCAGAAGTACCAAAAACATGTTATAAATATAAAAACAACCATATAACTTCCGATTAAATTAGTCGAATTTAGTATATACACCTCTACTACTTAACCTGTTCCATGTTGATATATATGATCCAAACCAATGTGTGAAGTGAAAATTTTGCATATCTTAGATGTAGTAAATATTTAATATTAAATAATATATTAAATATTTTCCAAATGATACATTAAATATAAAATATTAAATAGTATATTTATCATTGCTTCCCCTACATTATTACCTGAAACTTTACCTGTAAAATTTTTACCTGAGAAATGGCGCAAATGAAATGCAAGCATGTGGCGCAAATGAAATACCCCACTTTTGAAAAATTGGCGCAAATGCAATGCGCCCCATTTGAAGGGCGCAATTTTGAAATCCAAATTCCAAATTGTTCAGGTAATTTAACTAAATATCGTTCAATACAAAATTCTGCTTTTAAGTATGAGTTAAAATCGCCACTAGATGCATTTTTCATATCACCGAAACTACTTTTTAAAAAACTGATCTCTCAAAATTTTTATCAAAGAATACCGAAGGCACAAATGAGTAGTTTTTAAAAAATCGAAGTCCAAAGACAAGGACTGGAAACAATGACATTAGACAGCTACAAAACACAGAAATAAAAAAAAAAATCACAACATTCAAAACCAAGGCACTCACAGTGTGAACTCCCGTGAAACTGAGAGTGTCTTTTACAAATTACAAAAATATTTATTGCAACTCTCCCCTTCAACATTCCATTTTGTCTTTGCTCTCATAATAATTCTTCCCTTATTTTTTTCAATTCCAAGTCAGTCCTATTTATTTCCTCTGAATTACATCTGGACCCAATATTAATTTCTGTAATACATTTTCGAAATCGTCTTCTTTTCTATCCCTTTTTCTTAAAAAATGAATTCATATGAAATACTTTTACCACGGATTAGCAATTTAACAGTTTCCTGGAGTGATTGATCATCAATACCAAAACTGGACTCGATTTGAAAATGTACATTTGATGTGCGCAATTTTGAAATCCAAATTCAAAATTGCTCAGGTAATTTAACTAAATATCGTTCAATACAAAATTCTGCTTTAAAGTATGAGCTGGCATTTCACATCCCTTATTTTATGGTAATGTTTTACATAAGAATAAAAAATACTTAAACTCGCCTAACAAACTTATAAAACCTTTAAATCGTCTAATTCGTAAGGGTTATAATTACGGTATTGTCGTCAAGTCATTACGTATGGCCTTCTTTGGTATTAACATTGATTTTTTGATAGGGTCTTTGCATTTTAACTAAACACATTCTAAATTTCTAAAATCAGTATTGCATGGACACGGGTTATGTATTCCGGTATATACATGAAATCATTATGCTAAACTCCTCACAGGAAGGGATCTTGATGGAAGCTGTATACTGAGGGTACAAAACTTAATTTGTCAGTTGGTAATGGGTCTGGAGCTGGCATGTCAGTTAACTGCTAGTAGTCTCTTGTGATTTCATGTTTATGTCCGTATATTTAGTTCTTTCAGTTTCATTTTTCACAATTGACTCAGTCCTGTTGCCAATTGAATTTTACTGTTGTTGCGATTTTTTTTTTATTTATCACATTGGCTATAGGGGGAAGTTTAAACTAGTTTAACCCCGCCGCAGCAGGTTTGCGCCTGTCCTAAGTCAGGAAATTTATTAAAGCCTTTGTATGTCTTGCCTGTTTTCTAGTTAGTTCACTTTATGTCTATGGGAGTCTAGGATGATGTTTATTTCGCTGAACTTGATTACTCTTTATTTAGGGGCCAACTCCGACCTGCCGTTGGGTGTGGGGTTTCCTCATCGTTCATTGAAGATCTTATGGTGGCTTTGAGTTGTTATTACTCACCTTTGGGTCGTTGTCTCTTTGACACATTCCCCGTTTCCCTTCTTTTTCATATAAATTCTCACAATCATTACTTATATTGATTAATAACTACTTTTAAGCACTCTTTAACAATGTTAATATATATTCATTACTATATAGTAAGTGAATTATTGTCTTAATTTTATTAAGATTATTAAGACAAAGTACAACGTCTATTTCATCACAGTCGGCTGGTTTATTTAAGAATTGAATGCATTATTTTGAAGTTTCATTGGGATATGAAAGGGTTGACCGAAGCACATTTTTAATGAAGCGCGGTAGCGCTTCATGTTGAAAATGTGCGCCCGGTCAACCCTTTCATAGTCCCTATGAAACTTCAAAATAATGCATTCAATTCTTATAATTACATTATAAACCCGAAATATAAAAAACGGCTTTATTTCCAGGAAAGTACATCATGTACATTGGGATTCAATTTTTACAAATTCATCCGCCACTTGAACACGTGGTCAAATGTGTTTCATGGGAATTGCAACTTCACATTGAAATGCCACGTGATCGATGTTCACCTATCAAACTAGCGGAATTCAAATGAATATTCATGAAATGTAATTATTAAAGAATTGAATACAATGTTTTCAAGTTTCATTGGAAAGTGTATGAATGTGTTGACGGAAGCACATTTTTAATTGAGCACTGTAGCGCTTCATGTTGAAAATGTTGCTCCGGTCAACACTTTCATAATTCCTATGTATATGGCTAAGGCATACTGAATATGGCGGCAGGAACCAACAATTGGGTTCCAAAAGACGATTCAAGGGAGGGAAAATTATTTTGATTTCTTCCTGGAAACTTGGATACTTTGAAATAAAAGAATTAAGTTATATCCCACTAGAAGATATTGGAAATAGTTTTCAACTGATGGTATTTGAAAATGACAATTATCATAAGGAAATTCCAGCATTTTCTTCATATGACAGACAGTGAACAACTCCAGTTCAAGGGAAAATGTAACCAAACACAAGTGTGGATAGATTAATGATGACAACAAGACCAACTTTCAAAACGCACGAAATCTATACTTTGAATAAAGTGTAATTTAAGACGAAAGATTTACTTTTTTGTAGAGAAAACAATTCTTTCAGATGACAATGTGCCAGCAATGTCAAGGGAACAATGCCTTTCTGAAAAGATTACAGATAATCTATCATAAAAGCGAACATTGTAGTTTTGTCTTTCAACTTATATCATATTGGTTACTTGCCCTGTATCACTTTTTAAACATCTTAGAGTTAATGGTCTTCCAAATGTTTAGATTTTATCTGCTCTGAAGAGACATAAGTTGTCGAAATGGCAATATGCAGAAATTAAATTTACAGTAATTTCGGTATTTAGTTATTTATTACTCCGATTTGCAATAATTTGCTTAAATTAAGAACTTTCTGTTTTAAACAGCTTCAACGTGCAAAGATAATCATATATTGGTTGGTGACGATTCTTATGACTGCAGCAATTTGTTACCCGGTGGTTTGAATAAATTTTACAAAGATTCTGATTATTGGTGTAACCGTTACTTTCCGACAGATTGTTGCAAGACATGTGAATCCCTGAGAAAGGTATATTACATTGAGTTCAAAATTGACTGTTTCATAAAATATGATTATGATATAAAAACAATTGCTACAGAGAAGAAAATGAATACAAAACTACACATTATACTATATTTCAGTTTTTTAATCTAATAGGATTATATTTTAGGTTTGTTTAATCTTGTTTGACCATATTTTATAACCAGATAATAAAAGTACAAGCCAACTTAAACTAGATAGGATTTTTGTTAAGAACTACCTATACCTACAGCCAAACCCCTTAATAACAGTCAGAAAATATATACCTAATATTATAGTTCATTTTAGGTTAACAATAAAAAATTTTAACTTTGCCCTCCTCATCCTCATCATAACTTTTCATGCATATGTAACTTGCATTTCATCTATTTTCAGCTAGATTCACGTCTTCCCGGATTTGACTACCGACTTGGAAATTTTCCCGGATTGAATCACTCACAGTGTGACGGGTGCTGTTAACAGAGCAGGACATGCTTACCCTTCCGGAGAACCTGATGTCACTCTCAGTTTCACTGGAGTTCACACTGTGAGTGCCTTTGTTCTGAATGTTGTGGTTTCTGGTTCTGTGCTTTGTGTCTGTCTGGCGTCATTGTTTTTGTGTCTTACGTCATTGTTTTCTGTGTTCTCGTTTTTGCCCTGTCTTTGGACTTCGATTTTTGTGAATTTCACCCCTTTGTTCCTTCGGTATTCTACTGCCGTTGTTTCTAACTCATTTATATTGTTTATATGAGTTAACCTTGCTAAAAATCTGACAGGGGCTTGAAATATGGGAAAATCTTATTTTGCAAAATATTATGATAATAACATTGTGTTTAGCAATGACTATGCCAAAATAGTGGTCAGGGTTGAGGCCATAGTGCACGACCCGAAAGGGAGTGCACTATGTGTATTCAACCCTGACCACTATTTTGGCATGGTCATTGCTAAACACAATGTTATTATCATTATTATGCTGACTGTGTCATTTATTTTCATCATTTTATTTCAATTTCCAAGTTAATAAATAGCTGTTCTTTTCATTTAGTTACTGTCAGTTTAAAATTTCTATATTTCAAATACATGTTGTCATGGAAATTTGAAAAATAACTTTTTATGGCAAATCTCAAACATTCATTTATTTCATGATTTAAAATGAATAGATAAGTAAAATGAATGGTCACAAGTGGGGTAAAAACTTTATTTTATAAGAAATATTACCAAATTAAGGTTGATTTCTGTGACAGTAGACCCCTACAGGTAAAATTTTCATCACTATTTGATTGACAGTACTGAAGCTCCGCCTTCAAAGTCACGTGACAGGCATAGTGCATGGCTGTACGTATACTATGCCAAAATAGTATATCAGACACTATTAATGAAGTTTCTTACAGGAAGCATAATAATACATAATATCTGAACAGGCCTGTAATTTGATACCGGTTGATCTTAGCTGCAAAATATACCTTTATTTACTGTAACCTAGACATATTTCACCAATTGAAACATAAAAAGTCATTTACTGGCAAAAATTTTATTTCCCCTAAATTTTCGGCTTAAGGTCAGACTTCACTAAATATTTTCCATAGGCGGCCATTATAACGTTTTGTGAATTTTCTTAATTACCTGAAGTTCACTTTATGCGGCGATATGATTTTCTCAAAGTGGCACGTCTGCCAAGTAACATATACAAGCGATGACCCAACTTTAAAGTCTAATAAGAAATTTCTATCGCGTCATTCAACTGGGGTAAGCAAATTACCAATTTTCCCTGTCAGATCTTTGGGCATATATGTCATCTTTGATGAGGCTTCAGTATATTTCCCATGCAATTTGGCTGAGTGAATCAAAATGCTTGTCAATCTGGAAGTGTTTCATGATCACAAGAGCGTTTAAGAACTCGGATATTGTCAATATTGACAGTAATATGTAAACCGGAAGTAGCATGGTTTTGTTTATATTAGTACTATTTTTGACTATGCCAGCAGCTGATTGGTCATTAGTAGAGTCTTACCTTGAACCTATGAAAATAAGCAGTATTATCCGAAGTAATCATAGATACATAATAAATTATATACAACTTAATTAGAAAACGACATTCTAACAATTTCCGTCACAATATAGTTATTTATGTCTGTAGTCTGTTATGTGTTTTTGTAGTGCAGTTCCCTTGTGTGTTGTGGCTTATAATGATCGTTATTTTCGGCCATTGTAGTGTTTACGCCTGTGATTACATAAGATTTAAAGACTTCAAATTTAAAGAAAACCAGATTCAAATTTGATCATTTAATTTAAAGGTCACTTGACATTGTAACTGCATAACCTGGTGCAATCCTAAACTATGAGACCAAAATTCACAACAATTAAAGATTATATTACATTCTAGAAAAACGATAAGAATTTAAAGACTTGTAATTTTCATAGAGGAAGGGGCACTCATAGTCTTAGATTTATTCCGTTTTTGTTTTACAACCTTAACTTACATTATGTTTTGAAAATGGACTTATTTCGCGGACTGGATTTTGGTTGCCATTGTAATAAGCATTCATGTTTTACATGTTTTGGTTGTCATGGTAATAGGCATTCATGTTTTAAAAAAGTCAATATTTAGAAAAAAGAAGGGAAACGGGGAATGTGTCAAAGAGACAACGACCCAAAGGGGAGTAACAACAACTCAAAGCCACCATAAGATCTTCAATGAACGGTGAGAAAACCCCACACCCAACTGCAGGTCGGAGTCGGCCCCTGAACAAAGAGCAATCATGTCCAGCGAAATAAACATCATCCTAGACTCCTATAGACATAAAGTAAACTAACTAGAAAAAGGACAAGACACACAAAGGCTTAATAAATTCCTGATTTAGGACTTTGTCCATTTTAAGAGCATACCAAGTAGCAATACAATACAAGAAAATAAAATGTTATCTTTATTTTTTTAAAGTTGAAGGGGATTATTGTTGCTTAGATAATTGTCATGACTCCAACCAGGGCCATATTGCAGTAATTTACACAGAAAAGATGCTTTATCATGATTAATAATGTAACTTGGATATAATTTAAAAGGTCAAAAGTTCTAATCGGTTGTAAAAGGGGATGCCATATGATGGGTTTTCTGAATGCTTAACATCAAATGAATATCCAATATTATATAAAAAGCAGACCAGTTTATGAAATAAAAACATCAGAATGAAGTCAGTTTCAAGGTCAAAAGTCATCAGTTTTGCAATTAAGCCCATTATTAGGAAAATAAATATCATTTAATTCAAATATATGTAACAAACAAAGACAATTTTAGCAGGAACATTTGTTAATACATGTAATGTCAAAGTTCTAGGTCAAAGGTAATGTTGAAATTACAAATACAGGATATAAGAGTTAACACCTACAATGACCGGGAGCTACAATCAGATGCCACAATTTACTAGCAAACTGTACTAGAAAAACAATAATGAAAACAACAGACAAAGATAAATAACGATAGGAACTCGGGATAGCCGGAATTGGTACCGACACTAGCAAAAAAGCCAGTGGTAGGGATAAACCGGTTTATGGGTACCCAAACCTCTCTTTTCTCTATCCCGTTTCCCTATAGTATGATAAACATACGAATAAAAAACCAATACAGGTAGACTCTTAACTCAATCGCCACTATCTTGGAAAAGAAAAGCATATGACAAAACGTAATTTAGAAAGATTTGTTAAAGAGTGCTCGCCGCTAAACTGTCGGCTAGTTCAAGGAACCTAGTCTGCTGGTTAAACACTGTCACTGTACGGAAGAAAAATCAAACTCAAACCTCCCCGAAAGGTTTGGTAAAGAGTCGTCATGTATTTCAGTAGACATCGGCAGTATCAGTGAGAGCCCAGGATATCTGTAAAATCTTCAGGTCACTAGAATCCAAAGAATATTCAACCTATTTGGTCAGAATATCTCGTCGATATCCACTATTACGTAAAAAATGTAAGTTACGTCCCAGTTTTTCTGGATTAGTTATCAGTTTCTGACATTTTTTAACATTATGTATTTTGAGATATTGCATCTACATAAATTTTAAATAATTAAACAATTTTTAAAGAAAATTTACAAAATATGGATTTTGGTAACCATTATAACTAAAGTGATCTCAGTAACTGGTTAAAACCCCTTTTTTCAAGCGAGGGTAAATATTGTTTGCCATTACACAATAAAGTGAAAAGTATGAACACAATTCAGGTCATACCAGAATTGCATAACAGAAATGCTACCAGATTTGTTCAGAATTACAGATTCTGAAAAATTCTGGTAAATTCTGGAATACCAGAATTGTATCAAAAATCATGAAAGTTTCCTTTCTTTTCCAAAATTTTCTAGAATTAACAATTCTGGCAAATATGTATTCCAGAATTGTATAATTCTGGAAGATTCTGTATGACAATTCTGTTATTCCAGAATTGTGCAATTCTGGTATTTTCCAAGTTGTGCAATTCAGAAAATTTTGGACAGTTTTGGTATTCAAAAATTTACAGTTCTGGTATTCGTGAATTATATAATTCTTGTATTCCAGAGGGTTATTCTGGTGTTCCAGAATTGTAAATATTACATTATTTTTTAAATTCATTTAAATGCGACACGCTTAAGTGTTTTCAGAAAGTAAATCTACAACTCAGAATTTTAAACTTAACAATACTAAAATCACTGGGGTCCAGGTGCGACATCAATTGGTTTAAAATAAGTCAGAACCGAACCGTCAGTCAAAAGAACGAACAATCGTGGACAAAGGCAACATCGGAAACACTAAGAAACAAGGACACCACTTGAGTACGGGACAAAAAAGAAAAATGAAGACACACATATAGATGAACCACACGGACCCAATAAAAACAATGGGTGATATCAGGTGTACCGGTAGAGTAAGCATCTCCTTCTACTTATAAGACACCCGCCGTGTTGAACATGTCAACTCCGGTAGTAAAGTAAAATCCGATAGAGGAAAAACAAACTTAGAGGAAAGAATGAAATTCTTATTGATGTGGCACAAGGTATGGATTTTGTTATCCATTTAATTTTTATTTTATTTTTCAATTGTTCATTGTACAATTCTGGAAAAATTCTGGTTTTCCGGAATTTTACGATTGATAATATTGGAATGATCAGAATTGTACGATTGGCAATTTCGGAATTACCAGCATTATACACTACTACAAATCTGGAAAACCGGAACTATAAATTGTACACTTCTCTAATACCAGAATTGTGTTTTGAAATTTACAATTCCAGAATTACCTTTTTATCCCAGAATTATTAAAAAAAATCTAGTTGACTACAATTGATATAACCAACAATTCTGCAATTACTATTCTCGTGATTCCTGAATCGTGTCGCGCTTCATTCAAAATATGTTACGGTCCAAGCTTTTATACTCCAATAAAACTACAAAATAATGCATTCAATTTTTAATTACAACCACCTACAATATACAGGTTTAAAAATGTCAAAAATGACAATCTAAAAATTGAGCACATAAACAGCTGACTTGCCATGACAAACACCAAAGCAACGATATATTTATCTGTACGAATTGGCGTGGAAGTGTGAATAATGTCAAGGAATTTGATTACCACGAGTGTCAAAATAGCCGAATAGCTCACCGACAATGACCGAAAATAACAATCAAGTGCTACAATCCACAAAGGAACTTCACTAATTGATTTATTAGATGTACAGTATTTATTTCTTGCTTGCTTGCTTTCACGTTTTGCAGCTCAAAATTTGCGTGTATATATATATATATATATATATATATTAGTGGGGTTTTTAGAATTAGAATTATATCGGGAGTCAGCTAACAAATTTGGTCTACAATTTATGAACTATATTAAAGCATACTGGAAACGATATCTGGATGATAGTTTTATCCTATGGAATAGAAATCTAGATGATATGAAACAATTTAAACTACTTTTAAATATATTAAACCAAAGTTTACAATTTACAATGGAATATAGCACGTAACAATTACCATTCCTAGACATCATGGTCATTAAAAATAGAGATAAAATAGACACTGACATTTATTATAAACCCACCGATTCCAAACAATATCTATTATTTAACTCTTGTCACCCCAAACAAACACGATTTAACATTCCTCATAATCTAGCAAGAAGGATATGTACAATATTAACAGATGCAAGAACTCGTGATCAACGATTAGAGGAACTTATTTTATTCTTGACAAGACGAAACTATCTCAAAAAAATTAATCATGAATGGAATACAGAAAGCAAAAGCAATAGATATTGCGGAACTGAGGAGAATACGACCCAAACCGAGAAAAATGTGATTCCGTATGTATCTACCTTCAACCCGAGAAATAACGAAGCATACGAGATTATCCACAGAAACATGTCAATACTGTCAAATGACAATCGAATGCGAAAGGTATTGAATACCAGCAAAATCATAAAAAGTAAAAGACAGCCAAAGTCACTCAAGAAATTAATTACCAGTGCTAAATTACACAAAACCTCAGACACTCATACCGTACAGAAATGTGGCAGACCTAATTGTGGCAACTGTATGTATTTAATAGAAGGATCAAGTTTTAAATTCAAATCCGGTACAATATTCAACGTCAAAAACAGTATGACATGTGCATAGTCAAATGTTATTTACGTTATTACTTGTCAGGGTTGTAATGAGAATTACATTGGACAAACTAGTCTTACGATAAGGAGGCGAGGCAACAAATTAGAAACCCGGCAACCAGAATGATCCCCTTAAGCGAACACATCGATAATTGTGCAACAAATTTAATTCCAAACTTCCTTGTCTTCCCATTGTATCAGTTTTCAATGGAAGCTACGCAGCAACAGAGAGAAAACAAAGAACAACTATTTATACAAAAATACCAACCTTTGTTAAACTAATGAACAATTCAAAAAATTGATTTCCGTAAAACGTCGTAATAGTAAACATATTAAGGACGCTGATTACCGTAATTATTGTTAGGAACTTTGTGACGTTACCTTATAGTTAGCAACGTCGTTAGTAACTTTAACCATGAATATCCCTGTAAGGGTGAAACCGGTTGGTGATTTTCAGAATGAAATTATGTATTATTTGTGTGATTTGTGTATTTAAATATTTTCCGTAAAGACTATAAAGCATTTTCAACACATTTTCTTTATTCCTATTTAATCACTTGTGTGGATTTAATTAACTTTTCAAAGATATATATAAACGTCTAAAAAAGTTGTACAACGAAACCTTATACATTTAAGATGTTAAAGATGGTAAAATACATTTAAAATGTCTGAAATTTTCGCATAACTGATATGCTTTGTCAACTCACGAAGTATTGGTGTTAATTACACTCCGATAATTAAATCAATGTACTAAAAACGACAAAAATATTTTTAATTACGTCATCCAGGTAGATGGAATAATTATTAAACAACGGCAGTAGAATACCGAAGGAACAAGGGAAGCGATGACTACAAAAATCGAAGTCCAAAGACATGGCAGAAACGGTAACAGATAAAAACAAAGACAAAACAAGGACGTGAGACAGNCCAAATTCGACAAAAATATTATCTATTAAAAATTCCAACATCTTGATTACGTCATTCTCAGTGTACTTCTTGTTTGACTCAGTGTGGTTCTTTACAAAATATGTTTTGTCTTTCCCTACTACTATTAAAACAATTACGATGTACGATGTAATTATGACGACAAAAATATTTTGAATATTATATCAAAATAGATGAATAAATAATAAATATACAAAATGAAAATAGGCAATAGAATAACAAAATAAATATAAATATACAGAACTACATGTTAATCAGTATAAATAATTAAGTTAATTAAAAATTAATAAACTGTGAAAATTTAATAACTTTTCTCATTGATCCCACTCGGTGATAATGTCTTAAGCTTTTTGATCCAGAAACTTTCTCTACCCTGTCTACTTTATTCGTCCCAGCTAGAATTGTGGTCAATAACAGTAGTTTCAACTTATTAAATCCGTCTTTATGATCTGTAGAGCGGAAATGTCTACTGAGGGGGAGGTCAGGTTTGCAGGTGACATCGCTACGATGACCGTTCAGACGTTTGCTGAACTGCTGTTTAGTTTCCCCGACATATTGAAGACCACAAATTCCACACTCTAATAAGTATACTACATTTTGAGTTTTGCAGGTGACCTTGCAATAAATAGTGTACTCATTTCCTGTAGCTGTACTTTTGAAACTCTGTGTATTTTGGATGCTTTTGCAAGCCATGCAGCGTTTGTTACCGCATCCTTTGCATTCGCCTTTGTCATTAGCATGGGTTTTAATTTCAGCTCTGACAAGCAAATCTTGAGACTTTTGGGTTGTCTAAAGGCAATAACAGGAGGCTCATTGAAAATTTTAGACAGGGTAGGATGTTCTTGTAAATTTGTCCAGTGCGCACGAATAATGTTAGATATATTTTGGAATGCCGGGTGGTATGTTATAACAAATGGTATTCTGTTATTGGGCTCTTTTTCTTTGTATTTCAGAAGTTCCTTTCTGTCCACCGATCTCGCTTTATTGAAACCCTTTTTAATGGTTTTATTGCTATAGCCCCTCTTTTTTTTATGACACCTAAGATGTCCTAGCTGTCTCTGATAAGTTTGTTCCGATGAACAAATGCGCTTTATTCTAAGAGCCTGGCTGTATGGTATGCTCTTAGTACAATGTCTGGGATGGCAACTTTGAGGAGAAAGGTACTGGTGTTTATCTGTGGGTTTGCAGTATATATCAGAGGACATATTACCATTTTCACAACTTGTCTTAGTATCAAGGAAAGTAATGCTGCTTTTAGATATTTCATGTGTGAATTTAATGGATGGGTGAATGTTGTTGGCAAGTTCAATGAATTCATCATTATATATATATATATATATGATATTAACTGTATCTTTACAGAACGGAGACATTGGCCCAAGAGACAAAAGATGAGGCGAAGAATTATTATGTAGTATATTGTTTATAAAATCTTTTACTAAAATGCTATTTCCATTTTCAATACACGTTTCAGGTCGGGATATCTTTATCATGGATATTTACAGGGGTATGAATAGGTTTATACTTTTGTACTTAAGTATTCATATAACAATTGTTTGGAGTTGATTTCTAAGGTCTTCATACTACAAATATTCAGAATGTGTCATGTATTCTAATGAACAAATTAAAGGGTATGGAGTAAATGTACATATTAGGACAAAATTCCTACAAATTACATGGCTAATGCAACACCGATGTGAACCTTTGAGTCACATTGATGTCTACAGAAATGAGCAAAACCCATACCGAATAGTAATATTTTACGGAAGGATATGGAGTAAGTAAACATGAGACCATAACACATATGTTAACTCCAGTTGCAATAATTTTAATGAGCTGTATGGCCATTTCGGAAATGTTCAAGAATTAAGTTGAATTAAGTTCAAGACGGTCCCTAGCATAGACCTGAGCTGATTTCACGTGCTAGTTGTCGAACACCGCTGTTGCCTTGTTTCTTTTGGCCATAGAAGCAAATCGTCAACAAACATAAAACTATCGGGCATAGTAGCCTTACAAACACTATCGCCCGTTGTTTGACAGAAGGACCAATAGACAATATTTTAACGACCACTGGTATCCATTTATCAAATTTGGAATTAGTAAAATCCACCTTTTGTATTTTAACATCCACGTGAAAAAATTGTGGCCCGTATTAATTGGGGCTTGACAAAAAGGGAGCAGAGCAATATTTTGTGTCCCATTAGGTCTGATTTCAACCAAATTGCTTTCATTTGTACTTGGGTATCTTGAAAATCTGTTTAATGCGAGCCTTTTCAAACAGTGTTTATGAAGAAGTAACCAATGTTCGATTGTCCTTCAAATTTAATAGAGGAAGAAGTGCGCAGGACAAAAATCTTTATACTGCAACCTCTCTATTTGCGTAAGTAAACTACATTGACTGTATAAACATAAGTGATATACAGTCACTGACCGTATAACACTTTTTCAATTACGTCAACAATGTGTTTCCGTAGAAATTGTTCCATGACGTTGCAAGAAAACATGGATTCATCTGAAGCTTCACTTTTTGAATCTTCATTTTCACCGATACATTTTATAAAATTTGGCTCGTTATATGTTGCAGTATAAACACAATAACAGTAAATTGCTTGACATAAACGGGATATAAGGATTCGGCTTGAAACGGTGAAAATGCTCGCCAGAGGCTCGCATTTTCCCGCGTTTCTAAGCCTCATCCTTATATTGCGTTTATTTTAAGTCAATGTACTGTTATTATCTATATACAGGACCATAAGGACTAAATATGTGGTCAGTGGATAATTCATGTATTGATGATGTTTTTTGAATAATAGTCATTCGAGATCAAAATTCTTAATAAATTACTCATATATTAGTATATGTCACCTTGAATTTTAGATGATGCACGAGTAATATATTATCCAAGTTACATCTAAGAATTGTTGATTTAGAAAGGCTGAAAAATAACTATCACCCATATATTTAATATATATTGACCTTCTAGCTGTAGAAAATAGTCATAATAACTGATGATGGAAAAGTTTACATGCATTAAGACTACTTTATGATCTCATTCTTATTTCATCATTGTTCAACAGCTTGCAGTCACTATGAATTTTTAGATAAGTCGTTTTGAGGGGACGTAGCTATAAAGATATTCATGATATAGTAATGTTCGTTAACAATTTCTGTTTTGTTGAAAACCAGTTTTACCAATTCTTCAAAATTCCTTTTCTAGGTATCATTATAAGCCAATATTAATGCAAGGTTTAGAGTAGACGATCAAAAAAGATTTTTTTTTCTTTTTGTGAATAGTTCTCATTATCTAATTTTCCCATAGAAGTTTTAACTGTTCTGTCGATAATGAATAGGACCTTTAATAACGGAAGCCCTGGAGAAACATAATAAGTTTGTACTCTTGAACTGTTAATTTGAACTAAAGTTATCGTACAGAGAATTTTCCTAATGAATACCGAAGCAAAAGCAAAATTGCATGGCAATATAAGAATTACATACTGTCAGACAACGTAAACGATAAAACAAACAAACCATAATATAAATGCCTGAAAAATAAAGCACTTAGTCATCAAGTGCTCCGGAAGGGTAAGCATGATCTGCCAAGAAACGAAGTGCCTACAGACGGAGCCAACGGCAATTTCATAACATTATCAGACCTAATTTAGGTCATATAAAAACAAGGAACCCTGTGGCTTGGTGGGTTATACACAGTCATATATATCCCTTCCCTCTCTCCAACAAAGTATTCAGCATAAAGACATAATGCACCAGAATATTGCTGAAAAGGAGCTGCTCTCTATGCGTTTAAGTTGTGGTGTGCTAGTTCTTGGGGATTGTCTAATATAAATGTTCTGTCGTTCTTTCGGATTTTGGCATTCTATTTTTTGTAATATCCAAATGTTACTTATAGTGCCCATATCTCATTGTTTGATTATGCCAAGTTTTCTTGCAATTGACTCGATGAATGCCCCATGGTTGTTATGTTATGCATGTCTTCTACGAGTCTTTTTGTCGGGCAACAGATGACAGCGATTGTAAAAGCACTTCGCCAGTTAATTTTATGTTTGTTGACAACCCCTTATCCATGACGAAAGCGATACATAGATTTAGCGTTGTTCGACATACAGCAATGAATTCCGCTCAAACCTGTGCTCGGGGCCATCTTTTTTAACTTACTATGAGGCATGAGCAAAGCTCATATATAACATCATCTATACAAGAGGCTCTCAAGAGCCTGTATCGCTCACCTGGGTCCTGCAGCACTATAATTCCAAATTGATGGTCCATCTTTGGTGGTGTATGTATATAAAAATCAGAAACTTTTTATATAATTTAATTAAAATTGTTCAAGCAGTTTCAGAGAAGATTTTTGAATGCAGTTTCCAAACTTAAGGGGCCTATGTTAATCTACGTTCCCTGCTGGCAGCTATTTAACATAAAACTTTGACGAAGGTCACATAAGGACTATCATATCAAAATTCTACTGAAATTGTTCAAGCAGTTTCAGAGGAGAAGATCTTTTTTATGCTATTCCCACTGGGTCCAATGTTAAACTAAGTTTTGCTACTGGTGGCCATGTCGGAACAAGTAACAAGCTTCGTCAAAATCTCACAAGTTTCATTTATGCAATGTTTAAATTGAATCCATTCAATGGTTTTCCATGATATCTTTGTATGCATTTCCCCTTAGGGTCCAATTCATTGTTGGCAGCCATGTTGGATGATGGATCAGCACTGAAGTTACAACACTTGGTCAGCTTCTCATAAGCAAAGTTTGGATTAAATCTATTAAGCAGTTCTTTAGAAGATCTTTTGTTAAATTAAGTTCACAGCTGGTGACACTTGGTCAGCACCTGACAGGCATCATTCATGTCATGTTTGATTTAAATCCATTCAGCAGTTCTCTAGAATATCTTTGTGTGCATTTCCCATAGGGTCCAATGCTGTCGGTCATGTAAGATGACAGATTGGCACAAAAGTAATAACACTTGGTCAGCACCTCAAAAACATCATTCCTGCCAAGTTTGGTTCAAATCCATTCAGTGGTTCTAAAGTAGAAGTTCTTTATATGCATTTTCCCATAGGTTCAAATGTTTAAATTAAGATCCCCACTGGCGGCCATGTTGGATGATGGATCGGCACCAAAGTAACAACACTTGGTCAGCACCTCAAAAACATCATTCCTGCCAAGTTTGGTTCAAATCCATTCAGTGATTCTCAAGTAGAAGTTCTTTGTATGAATTTTCCCATTAGGTCAAATGGTAAACTAAGTTCCCCTCTGGCGGCCATCTTGGAAGAGGTCGGAAAACTTGAACGTGATCAATAAAACATAGTCCTTAAAATGCTGAACATTTTTGCAATTTAAACTTGACCTCTATCTCAAAGCGTTTTTTGAAATATGTTAAACTAAGTTTTGCTACTGGTGGCCATGTCGGAACAAATCGTAAAAAATCACGAAAAAATTTGACCAATAAAGGGCCACAACTCATATATAGGTACTTGGATGTTCTTCAAAATATCCATGTGGGTAGATCTCAACAGGCTGAACATTTTTGCAATTTAAACTTAACCTCTATCTGTTATAGTTTTTTTAATAAAAAATAAAAAAACATCAAAATTTTGAAAATTTAACGGAAAAGGGGCAATAACTCTTAGATGGGTCATCAGATTTTCTTCAAATTTTTAGCATGGGTAAATCTTCTCATGCTGATCATTTTTACACCATGTCAGATTTTTGATATCTGTAACGGTTTTTGAGTTATTTGCCAAAAACTGTAATTTACCCCTATGTTTAATTTTTAGTAACGGCAGCCATGATGTTTGACCTAAGACATACAAAATAATAAATTTGAAACAAGATACCCTAGTGATGATTCAGTTAAAGTTTGGTTCAATTTGACCCAGTGGTTTCAGAGGAGAAGATTTTTGAAAGTGAGCTAACGACGGACGGACGACGGACGCCAAGTGATGGCAATAGCTCACCCTGGCATAGCCAGGTGAGCTAAAAACGGAAGCTGAAATTAAAGGACTTGGCTAGCTTTTTGTCTTATTCTGAAGTAGCCCTTGTATGAACCTAATTTCATACAAAAAAAAGAAAATTTTAATTTGTTTTTTTATTACCTGATTATTATAAGGGAGTTTTGAGTCGTATTAATTCCGGAAAAGTTTTATTATTATACAAAAAATCAATAAATCATACAAAAAATCAATAAATCAATACATTGAGATGGAATCACTAATTAATTAAGACTGTGGAGCTAAGGGTCATTGATATTTAATCTCTTTGTATCGCTTCAGATTTATTGTTTTTCGTCAATTAAAATTTAGTTAAAGAATTGTCATGTAGGAAAAATTATAAGTACACTTCAATTTCATAAATAGTTTGTTTTTAGGTGGTATATATCTATATCCATTTCAGTGGGTCATGTTCTTACTGGAATTTGAGCTGATCGTTTCCGTCTTTAATTACACGTGAGTTCTATCTCGAAAGTCCCGTGTTGGCGGATGTGTGCATTTTCATTTTTCATATATGTATGTGCACATATCTATCTATCAATCTATCTATCTATCTATCTATGTGTGTGTGTGTCTATCGTGTCTATCATGTCTTTGGTCTCCTGTTTTTGTCATGTTTCTGCACTTTGTTGTAATTGAGGCTGAAAAATGAAAAATGTTGACCAAAATTTACCACCGTTCTCAATCAGAATTTAGCCTATTTTGTAGAAAAAACATTGTCCTTCCTCCATGACAATTATGTCATCGTACCAGCTGACAAGGCCCAAAACAACATCACATTTATCTGCAAAAGACACTACATTGACTTCTTAATGAAGGAGATGGGCATTGACAATTTGCAACCCCACATACAAACGCTCCACCATACCAAGGGAGGACATACTAAACAATCACAAATCAGTATTGTCTTCATTTGGTATGATTTTGAGTGAAGAGAACAACATGCCTTGTATTTACTGGGTACCTGTATTACATAAATGCCCTTACAAACAGAGATACATTGCTCGGTCTGCCAAATGCACAACAAAACCCCTATCTAAGCTCCTCACTTCATTACTTACTGCAGTCAAAGATGGCCTCAAGATATATATAGTGATAAAGTATACTCAACAAGTGGAGTGAATCAGGTGTGGATTCTCAAAATTAGAATATTTATCTTCAACTGAACTCAACCAATTTGATTTTTCTACTCTCTATACTACTCTTCCACACGATAAGCTAAAGTTAATGCTCCGGGATTTAATACATCAGTCTTTCTGTACTAAAAAGGGTAAAAGAAGATATTCATATTTAGCTATATGTAAAGATGGGGCCCATTTTGTTAAACATCACACTGATTCACACAAAAAGTATACAGAGGAGGATGTTATTGCAATGCTGGAATTCTTGATTGATAACATATTTGTAGAATCTGGAGGACAAGTTTTCTAGCAGACAATAGGGATACCTATTGGGACTAATTGTGCGCCACTTTTAGCAGATTTGTTTCTTTATTCGTATAAAGCCAGGTTCATACAAGGGCTAGTTCAGCAAAAAGACAATAAACTAGCCAAATCCTTTAATTTCAGTTTACGTTATATAAATGATGCTCTTTTATTGAACAATCCTCAATTCAAGGATAACCTTCATCTTATATACCCAAATGAACTCGAAATTAAAGACACCACTGATACACCATCAACATCATAGCTGAACCTATACCTCTACATTGACAACTCTGGATATTTGAAAACAAACTTTACGACAATCGTGATGATTTCGACTTTCCAATAAAGAACTCCTCGTTTTTGAGCAGTAATATATTCCCACTACTCCGGCATATGGCGTGTGCATTTCACAACTCATTCGCTTTCGCCGTGCCTGTAGTTTGTACAGCGATTTTGTCAACAGAGCGAGATTACTTTCTCAAAAACTTATACGTCAAGGGTATATCCAGTCACTGTTGCAATTGTCACTACAGAAGTTTAACGGTCGTCCCCACGATTTGACAGACCATTACAATGTTTCTGTTTCACAAATGAGAACAGATATCCAGAGTTTGTTACCGGACTGACTAACACCGTCTGCGACAAAACCGGACTTTTCACTGGCAGTGTGACGGGTGCCACGCGTGGAGCAGCTCATGCTTACCCTTCCGGAGCACCAGATGATACCTCAGTTTTTATAGGGGTTTACACTGCTAGTGCTTTAGTTATGTGGCATTCTTGTTCATTCTTGTTTATTTGTTTTGCATTTGTCATACTGTCTCAATTCGTGTTGCTGTGAATTACCGTGATTTTGGATTTATGATTTTAGAATTTCCCCTTTCCTCGTTCGTTTGCCGATGTATTGGGATAGAGGTTATAAAAATAAATGTTCAGGCAAAGTGTGCATCTTGTTCATATGATTTCTTTTCTTGCTTCTTAAAGACACAGTTGTCAAACTATTTAAAAAAGACGGTAAGTCTTGACTTTAAAGTTGATGACAAATTTGAAAAAATCTAAATCTTTAAAAATTTGAAAAATCTAAATCTTTTGAAATTTTAAGATGTCTTGAATTTGACCAAAAAAGCAACATTTCCTTTCAAAAGTTTCTTATATTATTATGGACCTAGGCTTCTTATTAGTCATATTTTAAAGAGATCTAACAATCTGGAAACTTTGACAGAAAATTTCATGGTGAAAATCGAAAAAAAGAAAAAAACGCCCCCCAAAAAAAGATGGAATTTGCACAAGATTACCAAAAATATGGTTTTCAAATGATGATAGCACAAAAAATGCACGCGGACATACGATTTTCTCTTAAAATAACTAAATACCGAAATTACTGTGAATTTAATTTCTGCATATGCACATTTCGACAACTTATGTCTCTTCGGTGCAGATAAAATCTAAACGTTGTGGAAGACCAGAAACTTAAAGATGTTTAAAAACTGACAGAGAACAAATAACCAACATGATCCTATTGGAAAGCCAAAATTAGATAAGGACAGAGCTTTGCATGAGGGCGATACTCCTTAGTTTTCAACAAAATTTTCAAAAATTCAGATATTGTAGGGTTCCGGGGACTACTGGGCTGGTGAATGCCCTCGCGGACTAACATTCCACCAGTAGTGACATCAAACCAGTGGTAACAAATAAGTAAATACCGAAGTAACTGTGAGTTTAATTTCTGCATATGCGCATTTCGACAACTTATGTCTCTTCAGTGCAGATAAAATCTAAACGTTTGGAAGACCAAAGATGTTAGAAAATGACAGAGAACAAATAACCAATATGATCTAAATGGAAAGCCAAAATTAGCTAAGGACAGAGCTTTGAATGAGGGAGATACTCCTTAGTTTTCAAAAATGATTATTTCAAGGTCTACGCATCTTAAAAACATAGATTTCGGGGAAAACCTAATACAGAAAATTTTTGACCCCTCAGGAGAATAAAACCTTAAATGACTACCATATTTTATGAAAATTTACTTATAATAAGTCTGCTTGCAGCAAATAATTTTTGGTTTTACAACAGGTGAAAAGATTAAATCAGCGGTACATACCCCATCCCCACCCACACACACAAGAGGAACCTCACTGCTAAAAAGTAAATCATATATTTTAAACATTGGCCAAGCAAAAATGGAATTGCTTAATTCTAAAATAGAATTGTCACTTTAGATGCGATATTTGCATGACATCTGAACAAATAAGGAAACAAAATGGGTATTTGATTATTACAAGGAAGTTTACATTGTAGTTACAAAAGTGTCTGGGATTTCACGATATTTCACTTATCATTTAAATTTCATAACATATATCCTGACCAGTGTTAACGAGTACATACTGGCCTCAGGAAACTAGATAATTTTATGCAAAATTTAATTAATTATCTCAATAAATCAATTAAAACAATAATGAATTTTCCGACACGAATTAAGCTATACGTGTTGCCACTATATACTAGCTTTGTTACGAGTAGTCCGTACAGAAATGTTTTAAACATTCCAAGCAACCTATCACTCGGGCCTATCACTTTGTTTCAATAGAAATGATAAAGAGGCGTAATATAAATGACACAATGGACGGAGAAATACACTTCATATTAGTTATTTGTTGGAAACACTTATGGGCGAAAGAGCACACCACTGAGTACACAAATGTTTAAAAGCATTTATAAAATTACAGTTGAACATATACACCTTTAAAAAATTAGTAAAATATCGTACTACAAGAAAACCCTCCTTTCAATATCATAATTGTTACAACATAATTGCTATGTTATGATTTGTTATAAAGATACGTTCATTGCTTGTCAAATTAAAGAAAGAGAATTTTTCTCACTTTTGAGACAGAACAGTTCCTATTTTTAGCGGTGTGAGATTTCCTTGTCTTGTACCCCCCAATACAAGACAGAAATTGCCAAGCAACGTAAGCCTCGTCAGAGAAATATTGAAATCTTACCCTTGGGTGTCTGAGATTTCTTGATCTTGCCTTTTCACCGGTGTTAGATTCATATAATCTCACGATTTGTCTAAATTAGAATGGATGATCAAAATAATATTTACTATATTAATTTACTTTCACATTATTGATTAAGTTCAAGTTACGTGTTCTAAATTAAGTATGCATGAAACCTACTGAGCAATTTTTGTTTTATCTGCCAGCTGTGTTGGACACATTTTCTTCTTTTCTTGTCCTAGTCTGCCACCGATAAAGATCCTAAGTCATCAAAATATTTCTTTTATCCTTTCAAACAATCTCAAAAATGATACAATAATCGTCAAAACACTAAATTACAAACATCTAGGGGTTACTTTAACGGCGAATGTCAATAATGTTACAAATTCTGAAATGAATAACTTGCATACAATAAGAAAGTTAATATTTGTCATATCAAACAGGAGTTTATCAAATATTCATTGAATTTTCATACGTTCCTGAGAGAGTATGCCTCCGACGTTTAAGATGAAAGCCAGCATGGAACCGAAAAGCCTTTAAAATATAACTAAGGCATTGAGAATTGTGACCGGTCTATCAAAGTTTTCTTGACGTACACTTCCGTTGTTAAAGAAAAAAGTTAAACCAGTTTTGACCAATCAACGAATTATTTTAAGGATGGTGACAGAAAAATAAACATACTTTACACCAGATTGAGACACCAGTGTAGCTCTCAATGCCGATTTGGCAACCATTCGTGCTATAGACCCATTAGACTACTCTGAAGGCTCCTGTAGTGCTCCTTTATGGCGAGGGGGCGATTCATATCCTTTTTGAATGTAATTTTTTTTCAAAATGAAAGACATAAACTTCATCGCAAAATTAACGACACGAAAAAAAAATAAATAAAACCCAGGCACTCGTATTTTGGAATGACAATACTGATGATAAAACAAATTCAAAAGGTTAGAATATATGCGTACCTTCATAAGATACATGATATATGCGAGCTTTCATCTGTCTATACTCTTTTTTCTTATATGGGTCATTCTAAAAAATTGTCAATATTTTGAAGATGATTTTAGAAAAAATCAGACTGGCCATTTTGTTTCAGTTTTAAGGTTTTTGGGTCCTTTATCATTTGAAGTTTGAGAAACAACATCTCAGCATTAACTTTGAATGCATAAAAATATATTTTAATTGAAAAATAAGTCAATTGCCACCAGCCAGTGTCCCTTGTGTTACTACTAAGAAAAATGATAAAAATCACGTATGTTATTAGAATATTGCCATTGTAACCCTCTTGATATAAAGAACAAATAAAAGTTACTGGTATAAAATGATATTGTCTCGATTTAGTTATTTACATAATTGTTTTTTTAATTGCAAGTCTCTTGCGTACACAAACGGGATTAGACCTTTCAAATTTTTACATCTTATTTACTAATTATTTTAAATATAAAAAATATGTTATTGTTTATATCATTATCTCAAATATACGCTATCTTTCCTCTTAAGTTTGACCACAAGAGTTGAGCTACAAATTTCTGGTTTGTCAAAAACTGGTCAGTAACACCAGGGACAATTGTGTAACACAAGGGACATAATTGGTAACACTAGTGACTTTCTACCATCAAAAATAAAATACTGTCTCTATATGTTTACAATTAAATCATTTCAGTTTGATGACCTAAAGATGGAACGATGAAACCAACATTTTCATTCAAAGGGAATCAAAATTTTAACTTAAAACATGAAAATAATACAAATTTTAACTTCAGTAACACAAGGGAACATTTAGTAACAACAGTGACACTTGTATCGAGCACATATAAAAATTGTTTTCTTCTTATAAAATGGTTAAGCGTTCTAATCTTAATTACTTAATGGTAAAGTAGAGGTCAATTACTTCATCTGCTTGAAGGGAAAATTTACATCCAAGCATCCTGCAATCGCACAAGCAGGTAACAATAGGGACATTTGGTAACACAAGTGACATTTGATATCTACAACATTATCAATTAAAAGGTTTTTGAAAGTTTTCACGTTTATTTTTTTACTTCTGAAAACATATTAGTAGTCATTTATTACTCCCTTCTTTTTAAGAAACATAAAAAAGCTAACCCAAATGAATTTTAGCACGTCAAAATTGATTTGTTTTTGCATTTAAATGTTTCGGCTACTTTTGTTATCAGATTTTTGTGCATTCTAATAGATCTTTTAGTTTTGTAAAACAATGGAATTAAGAAGTATAAAATTACTGATTCATTGCTCTATTTACTTTTAAATTTGATTTGTTATTCAATGGTAATATCGAAGTTGCATCGTTGAGTTAGCAATCATGTATGTCCCTTGTGTTACGTTACATGTCCCTTGTGTTACTTTTTTAAATTGTCCCTTGTGTTACTGTCTGTATAATGTTTCAAAAACCCTTACTATTATGAATAAGGACATATGTTTCCATTAAGATGAACTAGAAAAGTATTGTGCACGGGGTGATTGCATTTGTTTTTGTCTTCCTCTCAAACTTGGTTGCTTAGAATCATTTTGTCGCCCCTCGTTTTACGAATTTGGTCCCTTGTGTTACGTAACACAAGGGACAGTAACACAAGGGACATATTCATTACAAAATCCAATTTTATTCACATTTTATGTTATCTTGTACAACGAATCAGTTTGTTCTGCAAAGTAAATTATTAAATACAAATACTGGTCACAAGCTGGTGCTAAATAAATATGAAGAATAATAGAAAATGCAGTAACAACAGGGACAGAAATAAAAATTACGGTGTTACCCTGCATACTTAAGAGCCAGATTTTTAGGCTTGAATAGCATCAAAGTGCCTAATGGAATATCCCATACTTCAAAGATGAGGTAGTAGTTCAGGAAAGCACCAAGTTAATCAGTAAGAGAGATAACACTTACTCCCTGGTTGAATTACACGGTTACAGTAACACAAGGGACACGGCGAAAAGCACACATGTTTTCCTGTATTTTTTTCATAGAATATGTACGTGTTTGGTATCGTTTATGTGTTATTTTCAAAGAAATTATTTGATAAAAAATAAATATTAAAATTTTGAATTTGAATTTTCATTTTTTTAAAGATATCTTGACATATCTTTGCTATCACGGCGAAATCACAAACAGTTTTAACCAAAATTGCCACATTTGAAGTCAAATTAAACAAAATTAGACATAAAGGGATTATTTTTATATTACAAATCACTCCAAACATTACCAATATACATCCTGAAAATTTTAAAAGGTGAAAAAAATACCCTATATCACGCATACAACCGAAAAACACAAATATCGACAATTTTTGAGAATGACCCATATATGTGTACTTACAAGTTCACTATTTAAAGTTAATTATTGGATGTGTATATCTACCATGATTCCATTAAATTGTGTATAATATGATTAAGGAGAGGGCGTATTTCAATTAGTATCATTGTTGCCAGATCCTATAATTTGTAACAATACACATTTATGCGAATAAAAATGAAATAGATCAGCACACACACTGGCACACTCTAAACATATATTCGTCTGAAGATCAGCCCTACATTGTTAGATCTGCAAATTTGTATAAATAAATGGTTGGTAGTTACCTCTGTGGGAGGCGAACCACTGTTCTATTGACATCTACTACAACACGTCACTTCGTCCAGCGCCCTTGACTACTCGACCAGCTTGGCTATTAAAGTATAGCTTTCGGTAACCGGGTAATACCACCTCAGAGCTTTAATGTAGGGTTGTAACGAAGTACATGATGTATGATGTATTGGAGCTCAGTGTAGATCAGCTGCGACGAAGTATCGTATATAGCAGAATAGCAAAGAGGATGTAATGATGCCATAAAAAGTTATTATTCTTATATATTCATCTGCTATACATACTATAACTGTACAATGGACAATATCTTAAAACGTTATACTGAACTTGCTGTTTTTATCAAAATTCTGACCACTTAAAAATACTGAAGCTTCATTCCGTGTATGGCACTCGGTAAATGTCCTTGGTACTGTATATGGCTGCTCATTTCGATATTTTTGAAAACGAGTTAGCTGTGGAACCGCGGTAGCTCTATATGTTCTTTTATTTATTTTATTTTTTTCTTATTTGGCGGACCATAGAGCTACGGATTTTCCTTTTATAAAATTTGCGATTGTGTCGCACGTTTTTGGGAGTTTTTTGGCAGTCTTATGTATGTATTTTGTTTCTTTAAATGTTAAATAACCTTCCATATTAATTTACCAATAAATATTTATTTTATGCTCATTATCATAACAAACGTCATCGTTGGGGTCATACCGACTTCAGCCATCTTGCTGACATCAATCTCATTTTAGGAACGAGAGTTTTCGGGAGGCGGGAATAAATACTAAAATCGTATCCTGAATGGATATCCTAAAGTAAATATTTTGTCAATCTCTTACTTGAATATTAACTTTTCTCACTTCTGCAAAGCCTTTTCAATGCAAATAATCAATTCCTCTGCATTTAAATATTTGTTTTGAATTTTGAGATATCCGTTCCGGACATGACCTGACATTTATTGCCGCCTCTTAAAATGTCACGTGACTGTGATATTCAAAATGGCCAAAGAAGTAGGCGGGATTAATTTCTATTCAGACAATTCCCTTTATAAATAGAAAAATATGACTCACCTTGCATAATTAAATGTTGTAAGTATCAGAAAAATTTTGGAAGAAACGAAATGAACACACTTTTCGCCCGGTTGTCAAAAAAAAAACTCCCAGAAACGTGCGACACAAATCGTGTCGCAAAATCGCAAGTTATATATAGGGGAAATCCGTAGCTCTATGGTCCACAACTATCAAAAAATCAGCACAAGGACCATAAGAGCTACGGTTCCGCAGCTATAAATAAATATACTTCTTATATTTGCCGTTTTTTTTATGCAACTCCGGTATATTTTTGTGCTTTGAACCATTGGGCCGATGCCACTGCTGGTGGACCAGAGGTCCCCGCGGGTATTCACCAGCCCAATAGTTAGACTTGTCTGACATGGAAATTTTACCTTGCGTGTTATAGAAATTTACTGTTTATATCAAAGTTCTAAGCACTTAAATATAGTGTAGCTTCATTCCGTGTATGGCACTTGGTACTGCATTTGCTTCCTATTTCGATATTTTTGGAAATGAGTATACTTCTTTTTGAACTACTTTTGGATAATGGCTTTCCATATTATATATAAATATGGATAATGGCTTTCCATAGTATTTGATTTAAATGCTCCTGATGAGTTTAACTTGAAACGCATATACAGCATAACCAAATTTACCGTTTTTTATGCAACTTCTGTATTTTTGTGCTTGGTAAATTACATATATGCGTCTGAAGTCAAAGACTAATTGAGTAATAGTTTTAGGATGTGATATTATCGAAATCATCATTCCACTGATGAATTTCGACCATTACACTTTGAGTGACACAAAAACTACATTTCAATTTTAATGTGGCAGAAAAGGGCTAATTTTCCCCATGATTTATATCTCGTCAGTGCAACTTGAATAAAAAGATTGGAAATCCGCTGCCAAAATATTTCCTATTTGCCACAGCGAGATCCATCAGTTGTGGGACGACAGGATCAGGAATTTTCCTACCCTTCCGCAGTTTGTACACACTTCCAAAATGTATTTTGGGACAGCGGTCTATGTTGTGTCTTGTTAAGGACCCTTTTTGATAAAAGTTTTTCTTTATACCTATATGACAAACAGAATCATAGACATATTTTATTATTTCCAATTTTAATGATTTTTTTTCATGCAGTTTGCAATGAAGTTACATGCACCTTGCATAAGTGTCGATCAGCTTGAAATAGTATACTTTTAAGTGGACATTTATATCTTGAAACAACGGTAGTAGAATACCAAAGGAACAGGGGGGGTGTAATAATTACAAAAATCAAAGTCCACAGCACGGAAATAGAAAGACGTTCAGAACTAAGGTACGAATAGTGTGAACTCCCATAAAAACCGGGAGTGACATCAGGAGCTCCGGAAGATTGAGCATGTTCTGCTCCGCTAGCGGTACACCTTACACTATCAGTGAGTCAATCAAGGGTTTAGTCAAAACCGGCTATGTGAAATCTAGCTGAAAATGTCCGTTTGATTCATGGATATTTCCTGGCCCTATACTTTAGTGCTCGTATTGTATTTTTGAAATGGCATTACTATGTATGCTTGGTATACAAGCTTTTAATTTAATGGCCAAAAAATCGCACGAAGAAATCACAAATTGTGAGAAAGTGAATAAAACAATAATATTAATGGTATATTTGCCAATGACCACAGGCGTGGACAAATATTCATACAAAGAAATATTTAAAGATTCAATTTTTTTAAATTTTAATATCAAATCAGTGAAATCATGCAACTCGTTGTTTCCACGGAAAAAGCGTTTGGTGAATTTTTATTTTTGATATAAAAAACGGGAACAAAAACATAAAAACAAAAAAAAGTCCCAAAAAGAGAAAAATAAACAAAAATCATAATACAAAAAAGAAAGATGAACAAACAAATGAAACACAAATAAGAAAGAAATGAATACTTAAAAAACAAAACAAAACAAAAAGCCCACATCCCCCAAATAGGGAAAAAATACAAAATAAAAAAAAAAACACAGAAGGAAACCAACAAAGGACAGAACAATAACAAAATGGACCCCCAGAATCTCCCCCTTCCAAAAAAAAAATACAAAAATAAAAACCCAAATACATAATAAAAAACACAATACAAATTAAACTTTGTTGCTTCACATTACTCCTTCCGGAGCACCTGATGATACCTCAGTTTTTGTCGGGGTTCACACTGCTAGTGCTTTAGATATGTGG
>MJUU01004977.1:45662-59898 GCA_002080025.1 Modiolus philippinarum | reverse complement strand
TATCCTGATGTTTTATCAAGAAAAGACCCCAAAAATGTTCATGCCTCCCTCCACTCGGCAAAACCTAATTTCATTTCTAATTGGAACCCCCCTTTTCTTATTGCCTGCATCCGCGCCTGCTAATTTCAAAGTGTCCGTGGCTTACAACTGTTAACCCCGAACAAGTACACCTTGCTATCATTAATAGGTCATCTATTTTATCAAGTTACTTGGTCACCCGTAAAATAGGACAATCCATCACTTAGAAATTTTCACCTGTTTGAAAAAAACTGTGAAAATGCACATTAACTGCAGACTTTTGTGAATGCCGTAAATGGTGAATTCAACATTTTTCAGTTATGTATGGTCATTCTTAATTTTCATACAAAACATGATAAAGATTTGTGAAAATAAAGTTAAAATCGTAAGATTTCCATTATCTAAAGGAAGTGGGACAGACTTTAGCAATGGAATACTGTATAGGTTTCTTGATAACTGATTACTGTTACTGGTTATTTGATTATCAGGTGTAGTTTTCAAAGATTATCTGATTACTTTACTTCTTGCATATATGATTAGCAAATTAAGTGAAGATTTACTAAATATTACAATATTTTCAGTACTATGTGCAAAAAATAAACGATTACTTGATTCCCTGGTACCCCCTCATGAGCAGCCTAGAAAATGCATATTGGCATCCGAGATCACAAAAACGTGTATAGGTTCCACGGAACCTACCCCTGCGAGATGAAATTCATGACCTTATGAACTATCATGAATGATTCATGAATATTTATGAATGATACATGAAAGTTCATTATAATTCATGTATTTTATGAATGTTCATGAAGTTTTGATGAATTATGGGTTGTTCATAAAATTCATGAGCTATTCATAAAAGTATTTTATGAATGTCATGAAATTTTGATGAATCACAAGTTAATCATTAAAATTCATGAACTATTCATAAAAGTATTTTATGAATGTTCATGAAGTTTTGATGAATTGTTGGTTGATCATTAAAATTCATGAAGTTCTAATTATGCATCATACGTTGAATTTCTTAAACATTTATAGGTATTCATGAATTATTTAAGAAATAATTAACTGTACTTATATAATATTATTTTAACCACTGGTCAGCACTTTATGGAATACATTGTATATTCAATATTTTCGAGTGTCAATTATCTGAGACTTATTAAATAATATTGTGAATGTTTTTGAAATTTTGATGAATTTTCATGAATGTTGATGAATCATAAATATTATAAGTATTACAGACTTTTGATAAACTTAACACAAATGCAGACAACAGACAAACAGAAAAAACTGAATTCACAAATCTATTAATAAATTTTATGACATACATGTGTAAATGGTGAATTTGACATCTTTTCTAACCATAACAATCAATTCAGAAGATCTGATTACCCTAGAACTGGCAACTTATCTAGTTTTTCATGAAAGAACAATTTTATTTTGCAAAAGTATTCTTCCATATACTTTACATTATCTCCCTTTTTTAAAAAAAAATTATTTAGATATAGTAAAGCATTTTATTGGATATGATAGATTCTTCAATATATAATGAGGTGAATACATATTAAATATGTGGAATTAAAAAGTCAGAGTAAAGCCTGTCAAAAATGTTGGAATGCATTACAGGATCCATTAGCCAAGACATAAGTATGAAGACCACCCAAAACCTTATGGAAAATCTGCCCTCCAAGGACTAATCATTATGTATTCATAAACTGGAAATCAATATGATTGTTCATGAATATACTGAATGATTCATCATATGTTCATGATTTTTTATGAACTATTTATGAATATATTTCATGAATAGTTCATGAACATTTGATGAACAATTCCACATGAATGTTCATGACTTTAAATTGTTCATGAACAATTCATGAAGAGAAAAGTTCATGAACAAAAAAGATCTTGAACTTTTTTCTTCATGAATAGTTCATGAACATTGCAGTTCATGAACTTTCATGTCGATTTTCAGTTCATGAATTGTTCATAGAATGTTCATGAATAAATTATGAACTATTCATGAAATCTGTTCATGAACAGTTCATGAAATGTTCATGCATATTCATGAATTATTCATGAGACTCTGACAGGGGTAATGTCTTGCCCGCTCAATGCATTGTCATTAAAAGATGGCCTTTATTTAGATGAGGTTGCTCTTTAGAATTCCAAGAAATAACTGGTCTTTGAGAGTTTCAGGAAATATACCAAAATTGGAATCAAATATTTTTGTACAACGACTGTTTTCAATGTAATGTATGCAAAAAGGATGGTTGCCAAGTAGAATTCCAAAAAATAACTGGTCTTTTCCAGCGTCATGAAATTTACCAAAACTGGAATCAAAGTTTTTTTGAAATTTTACTATTAAAAATAATTATTATCACTGTAAGGAATTAAAGAATTAAAAGCAAACTGATTAAATGATTATTGAAATTAACAAGATGTTCTAAAGAGCCTGTATCGCTCATCTTGCCCATTGTTGACATAGATAGTCCAAATAATAAATGGCCTCCTTTTCCAAGTATTGTAATAGACCTCGATGTTAATTGCTTCCAAGTTGAACTATATTTCCTGACAGCAAAATTTTAGTTAGGTAAATACTTACTGGTCACCTTTTTTGAAGAAGACCAACTAGGATAGGAAAAAAAACCACAAACCCTAAAGGCACCATCCAAGGAAAATTGTGACTAAATTTGGTTTCAACTGGCTAAATAGTTTCAGAGGAGAATATAATTAAATCTTTGTGAATGATTTCCCAACTGATCCAACGTTAAAATATGTTTCCCGTTGAAGGCCATCTCAGATGTAATGCAGACATTTTTCACTGCGCCAACTAAGGACTATTGTGACTTTGTTTGGTTCCAATTGGCCTTGTAGTTTCAGAGGAGAAGATCTCCAAAAGTGTTTTCCCGTAGGCTTGAATGTTAAACATGTTCCACGCTGGCAGCCATCTTGGATATGATGCAGACTTGCAGAACATTTTTTTTTCAAAGGGACCAACTAAAGACTATTGTTACCAAGGTTGCTTCTGATAGTTTTTCTGAATTAGATCTTAGAAACTATCTCCCCATGGGGTCAAATGGTAAACTAAGTTCCCTGATGGCGGTCATCTTGGAAGAAGTTGGACAACTAGACCATGTTCAATAAAATGTAGTCCTTGACATGCTGAACTTTTTTGCAATTTAAACTTGACCTCTATCTCAAACTGTTTTTGAAATATAAGACAAAAGGTATAAAATCACGAAAAATTTGACCAACTAGAGCTGTTAGCAAAGCCAGACTAATACCCCTGCAACTGCATTTGAGTACCAAGGCATGTCATTTTGAAATTTGACCTTCAGCCACATGGAAATTGGAAAGTAAATCTAACAGAAATAAAGCCTGTCAGGACTGAAATTACAGGTTTTATTCCAATCAGTTCATATCTGGTACTTCATTTAAAGGGTAATACATTAAATAATATATAATTTGGTGGATACAAAGCTGATTTAATCAAGCTTTCGGGAGAAAATGAGCAAGGATTTACTATCATTAAGGTCAAAGGATTGATAATCCTAGGTGCTACGGTACAAAAGTTCTGCTCTGGACACGAAATGCACATGGTTTTACTATCATAAAGGTCAAAGGTCAAAGTGAAGGTAACAGTGACCTAAATTTGGTACACGACACATCGTCTTCCCATGATGTATTCACATACTAAGTTTGATAATCCTGGGTGCTACGGTACAAAAGTTTTGCTCCGGACACGGTTTTACTATCATAAAGGTCAAAGTCAAGGTCACAGTGACTTAAATTTGGTATGCGACAGATCGTCTTCCCATGATGCATCCATACACCAAATTTGATAATCCTAGGTGCTACGGTACAAAAGTTCTGCTCTGGACACGAAATGCACATGGTTTTACTATCATAAAGGTCAAAGGTCAAAGTCAAGGTCACAGTGACTAAATTTGGTATGCGAAAGATCATCTTCCCATGATGCATCCACACACCAAGTTTGATTATCCTAGGTGCTACAGTACAAAAGTTCTGCTCCGGACACGAAAGGGGACGGATGGACAGATATGGTGATTCCTATATACCCCCAAAATTCGTTTGCAGGGGTTTAATAAAGGGCAATAACTCCTATAAGGGTAATAGGATTTTCTTAAAAATTCCCGTGAGGGTAGATCTTAAAATGCTGAAATGCTAGTTATGGTTGCTAAGTAGAATTCCAAAAAATAATTGGTCTTTGAGAGTTCCAGGAATGTAAACCAAAATTGGAATCAAAAACTTTTTCAAATTTATTCAAAAAGCATTGTTGCCAAGAATTTTGAAAAATTGCTTGTCTGAGATTTCCAGGAAGTTTACCGAAGTTGGAACTTTTTTTTTTTTTAATTCTTAAGTGTTCAAAATTATGTTTGGTAAAAATTAATTGTTAAAATTTATAACTGGATGGAAAAATTTCAAAAATTATTGGGCTTTGATATTTTCAGAAAATTTACCAAGGTGGGAACCGGTTCAAAATTCCAACAACCTGTTACACATCTGCCAACTTTATGCAGAAATATCAATTTTAGTGTTATTCTTTTAAGATTCAAAGACTTTATTCCACTTCTTAACAACTAACATTGTAAGTTCAATTAAAAACACTAAGTCCAAAGATAGAAAAAAATACAGAAAAAAAGTCAAATTTTTCAGCTGGAGGCAATTTTCTGACCGTCATGTAACTTTTTAGCACTTTTTGAGAAATTCAAATAACAATTGATAACTTATTGACTTATAAACCAGAGGCTCCCAGGAACCTGTATTGCTCAGTGTCCTGGCTTTCAGTTGCCACAATCAAGCTAACATTGTAAGTTATACAGTTGATCTTCAGTCTCTCAAACTTTGGTAGCTCGAACAACACATCTTGAACTGCATTTAAAGTCTGATAATGTTTTACTTTATTTCTTTGTTGGGCTGATAATGTTTTACTTTATTTCTTTGTTGGGCTTTTTTGACAAAAAAGTTCTTGCTAAGGACCACTTTCAACACAAGTTTTGAAGTCCAGTCATCATTTTGTAAATGGCGGTCAATGAACAATTTTCAATATGGGTTTTGAAGTCACAACATCAATATCTATTTGGAAACCAAATTTTACTGAAATCGGACAGTGTTTAATTTTCCCACCTTTTTTGGCAGCCATTTTGAAAATTGCCATCAGCGAACAATTTTTAAGATCAGTTTTGAAGTTGCACGTCAATACCTATCTGGAAACCAAATTTCATTGAAATCGTACAATGTTGAATTTTCCCGCCTTTTTGGCAGCCATTTGAAAATGGCAGTCAACAAACAATTTTCAACACCAGTTTTGAAGTAGTGACATCAATTCCCACTTGGATACCAAATTTCATTGAAATCCGACAATGTTGAATTTTCCCCTCCTTTTTTGGCAGCCATTTTGAAAATGGTGATCAAGGAATAATTTTCAACATCAGTTTTGAAGTTGCGACATCAATACCTTTTTGGACACCAAATTTTATTGAAATCGGATAATGTTGAATTTTCCCGCCTTTTTTGGCAACCATTTTGAAAATGGCTTTCAACATCAGTTTTGAAGTCGCAAGATCAATATCTATTTAGAAACCAGATTTCATTGAAATCGGACAATGTTGAATATTCCCGCCCTTTTTTTGGCACTCATTTTGAAAACAATGGTCAACGATCTAATTTAATCACCAGTTTTGAAGTCGCCATTGCATGGTAAACATTATATCAATCTACACTGAACCTTCATCTTCTATAGTTTTGGAAATTAAAGACGAAAAATATGAAAATTTTGAAAATTCTGTGAAACAAGAGGCTCTCAAGAGCCTGTATCGCTGTACGGCTGACATATAACCCCAAAGTTTTTAGGGCATTATTTTCAAATTTGTTAATAGACATTGATTTTATATTATCTTAGTTAAACTATGTTCCAGACTTGCAGCTATTTTGGATGGGAGGTGCAATTCTACTGTCACCTTTATTGGAGGGGACCATCTAAGGACAATTGAGTCTAATTTTGGTTCCAATTGACTAAATATTTTGAGAGGAGAACATCTATAAATGCTTTACGATAGGTTTCCGATAGGTCTCAAGGTTAAACTATGTTCCCCATTGGGGCCATCTTGAATGCAATGCAGACAAGCCAGGCAAATTTTTCAAACAGGAACAACTATGGCCCATTGTGACTGGTATGTTATTATTATTGGCCAAGTAATTTCAGAGGAGAATATCTTTGAATGCGTTTTCCCATAGGGTCCAATGTTAAAACTATGATCCCCGCTGGTGGCCATCTTGGATAAAGCCCTGATCTGAAAAAAAACTTTTTTGCAGGGATCATCTAAGGACTTTTGTGGCAAAGTTTGGTTTCAATTGGCCAAGCAGTTTCAGAGAAGATCTTTGATTGTATTTTGCCATAGGGTCCAATGTTAAAACAATGATCCCGCTGGCTGCCATTTTGGATATAGCGCAGATCTGAAAAACATTTTTTTTTCGCAGGGGACCATCTAAGAACTATTGTGGCCAAGTTTGGTTTCAATTGGCCCAGTAGTTTCGCAGGAGAAGATCTTTGAAAGTGTTTTCCCATAGGGTCCACTGTTAAACTATGATCCCCGCTGGCGGCCATCTTGGATATAGCTTGGATCTGAAAAACAACTATTTTGCAGGGTACCATCTTAGGCCTATTGTGGCCAAGTTTGGTTTCAATTGGCCCAGTAGTCTTGGAGATCTTTGAAGGTGTTTTCCAATAGGGTCCAATGTTAAAACTTTGATTCCAGCTGGCGGCCATCTTGGATATTGCACAGATCTGAAAAACAATTTTTTGCAGGGGACCATCTAAGGACTATTGTGGCCAAGTTTGGTTTCAATTGGCCCAGTAGTTTGGGAGGAGAAGATCTTTGAAAGTGTTTTCCCATAGGGTCCAATGTTAAAACTATGATCTCCTCTAGAGGCCATCTTGGATACAGCGCGGATCTGAAAAACAACTTTTTTTGCAGGGGACCATCTACAGACTATTGTGGCCAGGTTTGGTTTCATTTGGCCCAGTAGTTTCAGAGGAGAAGATCTTTGAAAGTGTTTTCCATAGGGTCCAATGTTAAAACTATGATCCCCGCTGGCAGCCATCTTGGATATAGCCCGATCTGAAAAACAACTTTTTTGCAGGGGACCATCTAAGAACTATTGTGGCCAAGTTTGGTTTCAATTGGCCCAGTAGTTTCGCAGGAGAAGATCTTTGACAGTGTTTTCCCATAGGGTCAAATGTTAAAACTATGATCCCCGCTGCCAGCAATCTTGGATATAGCACGGATCTGAAAAACAACTTTTATGCAGGGGACCATCTAAGGACTATTGTGGCCAAGTTTAGTTTCAATTGGCTCAGTAGTTTAAAGACCAAACCAGTTATTCATTTCTGCTGTTGATTTTTTCGTGAAACTTAGCATAACCATTCTTTAAGGTATTCAGGACAATTTTCAAGAATAAAAAATATAGGTCACCGAATTCGTTCTGTTGCTATGGCGCCGTGAAAAGTAGCTAAATTCGGAAGATGGAGAAATGAGAAGGTTGACTTCAAACCCTCGCCATTTCGGTAATAATAGTTGAAATTGCAAACGGATTTCTGTATTATACTCTGGGAAGTCTACAGATTTCAATTCTGTAAAAGAACAAATGTTTGAAAGAAAGAATGATGATTATCTTAACGCTCAATCACTTTCCCACGCAAAATATTAGACATTTTTGTTATCTTTTCTATTAAATTGTGAAAATTCTGCTGTTGATTTTTTCCTCATATTTTCAGAGCATGTAAAGTTGTTTGTATTAATCAGAATAAGGCAATAAAAATAATAGGTCATCGAACTCATAAGAAAGATATAATGGAATATAACGACAAAAATTGGCTTTTTCGGCCACACGTCGCTTGATTTTTGTTTCTTTCAATGAAGATGACGTCACAGTAATCTACGTCGAAAGTATCGATAATGAACACGGAAGCAATGATTTTTTGTACGGCACTGTATTTTATGGACACTTCTTATTAGTAAGCGTGATTTGGGGATAAAGAAAAGAAAAAAGAAGGTGTAACATATTTTTTTTTACATTTTTTGTAATCTTCATGGGAGTACTCAAGATGTAAGAGCAGTTCAATCAACTGTTTTATTCCTCAGGAATTTGGGATTTACCACCCCGTCATCAAGATTCCAGAATTTTCATTGTATGAGAGCAGTATATTTTCTTAATCACAAACCAATGAACTGATAAGGCGATGCCAGTGTACATTAACTTCGTTTTTGGGGTTATATTTTATTGAAAATTGCAGACATAGAACCCTTTTGGGTTATGGCAATACAAACATATACATGTATTAAACAAAAACATAATGAAATAAACAAATATAAGGAAGAAATAATTATATCAGCAAAGGGTTTCCTTTCTTAGTCCTAATGACACAGAAAAGCAGCATAAAGAATTGTAAGATCCACATAAAAATTCCCAGGCCTTTTCCGAAAATAAAATGTTGTGCACGTGTCCCTCTAATGGTCTGTAATATTACTGTTGCACCATTGCATAAATTTGTATGTGATATTTCATATCTGCATACAGGAATTTTGCATTTGCGCCGATTTGCATTTCATTTACCCTGATTTTTTCTTTCATTAGTGCCGATTTTCTCTTTTATTTGCGCCGATTATTTCTTTACTGGTGCCTATTTTTACTTGTTAATTTCGTGTCAAATACAGGTATTTTTGTAATTTGTTCACACTAAAAAATCGGCGCAAATACATGCCCCTGCATATTGCACAATCTAAACCTTACCAGTTGTCAAGTACAAAGTGAAGGCTATTGCGGTTAACATTTTTTATGTTTTTTTGTGGTTTTGTTTGTATGTTTGTTTTTTTTGGTTTTTGTTTTTGTTTTCTTTGTTGTATTTTTTGTTTTTGTTTTTGTTTTTTATTTTTTGGGGGGGGGGGGGTTGTATGGGTTTTCAGCAGTTTTTCAGCCATATCGTGATGGTCAATTTTAATACTGGAGGAAGCCGGAGTACGCGCAGAGAACCGCCAACCTTGGGCTATTTTTTACATTTTTATGTGATTTGCACCTTGCCGAACTATATGAAGTGTTTAACGTGCTATGGGCATTTCCTAGAGACCATTGTGTAAGAGCCGAAAATTCTGTCCATGAAATATTTAACTTCGACCGGGAATCGAAGCACAGACCCTTTGTTGCGCGATTCAACGCTGGTTTACGAGATAAAGGTGTCGCAATTTTACAAATATATCAATTATAGGACTCTATTGCGAATAGTTTGTATATTTGATGGATAGTCGGCAGTTCGTACAATAATACAGGAATATTGCCAATTCTTTTCATATGTCTACAAAAGTAAACGATGTTTAATATTTGTTATACATGTTGTTTATTTGTTTATCGTTTTATGACAATAAAGAATTTGAATTTGAATTTAATAATGTTCCATCTTATTTACAAATAAATGATATTTGATTTCTTTTTTTATTTCAAAATTATGCTAACTTTTCATCACCAACGTAGTTAGTGAATGTCACTCTGTTGATCTTCCACACGGTGCGACGTCATAGACGTCTTACAGAACAATGACAATGCTCTGCGTTGTGCGTATAAACAATAATTGGTTTGGTCTGTAAGAGGAGAAGATCTCTGGAAGTGTTTTCCCAAAGGCTCCAATGTTAAAACTATGATCCCCGCTGGTGGCCATCTTGGATAAAGCCCGATCTGAAAAACAACTTTTTTTGCAGGGGACCATCTAAGGACTATTGTGGCCAAGTTTGGTTTCAATTGGCTCAGTAATTTCAGAGGAGAAGATCTTTGAATTTGTTTTCCCATAGGGTCCAATATTAAAACTATGATCCCTGCTGGCAGCCATCTTGGATATCGCGTGGATCTGATAAACAACTTTTTAGCAGGGGACCATCTAAGGACTATTGTGGCCAAGTTTGGTTTCAATTGTTCAAGTAGTTTCAGAGAAGAACATCTTTGAAAGTATTTTCCCATAGGGTCCAATGTTAAAACTATGATCCCCGCTGGCGGCCATCTTGGATTAAACACGGATCTGAAAAACAACTCTTTTGCAGGGGACCATCTGAGGACTTTTGTGGCTAAGTTTGGTTTCAATTGACCCAGTAGTTTCAGAGGAGATCTTTGAATGTGTTTTCCCATAGGGTCCAATGTTAAAACTATGATCCCCGCTGGCAGCCATCTTGGATATCGCACGGATCTGAAAAACAACTTTTTTGCAGGGGACCATCTTAGGACTAATATGGCCAAGTTTGGTTTCAATTGGCCCAGTAGTTTCAGAAAAGAAGATCTTTGAATGCAAGACGGATGAAGGACGCAAAGTGATGGCAAAAGCTCACCCTGGCTATAGCCAGGTAAGCTAAAAATGAAATTTTTGAAATTCACCCCTTTTGGGCTCCATTTATCCCATGAACGGTACATGCTATGTGAAATCCGTTGGCGTACTCCAGATTGGAAATTTTCTAAGGAGTTTACTGAAAGAAACACCATCAAAATCCGATGAATAATTAAGATTCTACATTCAAATTTAACCCCTTTTTCTGAAAAATTAAAACCTGGGCTTAAACATGTGCCAAGAAACATCATACTAAAATTTGTAAATGATCCGTTCACTGGAACCAAAGTAGTGCTGTCCACAGACATGAAAATACTCAATTTTACCCCTTTTTCGGAAAGGGTGGGGCCACAAACCCAGGCTTAACCTTATGCCAAGAAACTTCATACTGAAATTTGAAGATGATCCGTCCACAAGAAACAAAGTTATGCTGGCCACAGATGCCGACGCCGATGACTGCGCCATACCATAATACCACCGCAAAATTTTTGCGGTCGTATAAAAAGGTAAAATGACAGTGCCCAAATATGGCTAGAAAATCTGAAAAAAATATCAAAATTAAAGAAAACAAAATGCATCGTGCACATCTGCAATACATATTGAAGCATTCCTGCAAGATCGATTGGAAAGTAGCCATCTAGTAGGAGTTGTGTAATGTGGATAATGGAGGAATACACTTAGACTCCAATAAGCTAAAATAACAAAAGTCCAAATACAGCTAAACAAGAGGCTCTCAAGAGCCTGTATCATTCACCTGGACCTTAGCTGACATAGACAATATTTGTTAACGGATCTTAATTAAACCATGGTTCCATTTTGCTAAGTGGTCTCAGCAGATAAGACCTTTAACTATGTTTCAGTTGGGTTCAAGTTTGGTTCCTTTTTCTGCAGGGGACCATCGAAGGACTATTGTAGCCAAGTTTGGTTCCAATTGGCTTAGCCGTTACAGTGAAAAGATCTTTGAATGTGTTTTCCCATAGGGTTCAATGTTTAACTTTGTTTAATGCTGGCATCCATCCAGGATATTAGGCCTTACCTGAAAAAACACATTTTTGTAAGAGACCACCCAAGGAGTATTGTGACTAAGTTTGGTGCCAATTGGCTCAACAGTTTCAGAAGAGAAGATCTTTGAATATGTTTTCACATTGGGTCCAATGTTAAAACCATGTTTCACGCTGACGGCCATCTTAGATGTAGGGCGGACCTGAAAAATACCTATTTTGTAGGGGACCACCTGAGGACTATTGTGGCCAAGTTTGGTTCTAATCGGCTCAGCAGTTTCAGAGGAGATGTTTGAATTTCGCTTAGGGTCCAATATTAAAACAATATTTCCCAATGGCGGCCATCTTGGATATAGACACCTTTATTGTAGGGGACCACCTACTAAGGACTATTGTGGCCAAGTTTGGTTCCAACTGGCTCAGCAGTTTCAGAGAAGAAGACCTTTGAATGTGCTTTCCAATAGGGTACAATGTTTCCTGCTAGCGACCATGTTGGATATAAAGCGAACCCGAAAAATACCCTTTTTGCAGGGTAAAATCCCAGGACTATTGAGGCTAAATTTGGTTCCAATTCGCTCAGTAGTTTCAGAGAAGATCTTTGAAAGTGTTTTCCCATAAGGTCCAATGTTAAAACTATGTTTCCCGTTGGTAGCCATGTAGTAGGGTGCCCAAGGTCCAAAAAGACGCTTAGTTTTCGAGTTTGGGTTAACGGAATCACACACGGCTAATTTTGGTTTTAAATGATAGAACAACTATTAAATTTTCAATTTTTAGCTGTCGTAGAAAGTTCCAGTGGTCACGATTTCTCTAATTTCTCCCTTTTTAGGGGTACCCTAAAACAGTGCTTGGGATACGGTATAGTTATTGAAAATAGTAGTACTCTCTTATATTCTAATAAAAAGTTATTAACCATAAAGTCAAGACCTGAAATATTTATTTGAATCATAGAATTCAAGTTATTTTTAGCTGGTTTTTGTAATTACTCGGTATTAATGTCGTGGTAAATTTGCGTCTAAATTAACGACATTTTCAGTGAATGCAAAATAAATATGCTTTATATCTGAAAAATTCCAACTTTAACAAAAGTACATATACGAGTTGTACATATGTTCCAAAAATCATGGATGTTATATCCACCGTTAAAGAGAAATCAACAATTACAATGCTAAAATTTGTGCAAAACTTTCAAATTTTAGACGATGTGAACACCATGCCAATTGGTCATGTTCTTTTGAATGTACAACGACAGATAACTCGAATCATTTCTTTTCCAAATTGCTTGACAAGCCAAAATCTAGTTAAATAGCAGGAATCTAGTGACAATTTTACTTTGCTTGTATTTTGATTTTCCAAGCAAATGTGTTTGTTTTCACGTTTAAAATCACTTTTCCGTATCATTTCTGATAATATAATAGGGTTTTGTTTCAGTGGGAACGGTCTTGTTAAGATATGTCATTATGTGTTTTTTGGGGAAAATTGACTTATTTATACCAATAACAAAAGTATGATTTATTTCGCCTAAACTTAGTTTATTTTTTAGCGGTTCGTTTTAAAATTAAATTCAAGCTTTCCTCTGAAGAATTATCCTATAAAAGTCACAAATGCGCACTTCTTTATATCCGAAAGAACTCCTCATATCACGTTGGTGCAAATATTCAAAATGACGGGCCTTTAAAACAAAATGCCAACTTTGAAACTTGTAGAATAAAGACAACAGACAAATCATTATAAAAAGTAAAACTAAAGAACTACCCAAATAAAATTTACAACAATATTCGAACTTCGTTGCAGGTTTATCTGTGAAATGAAGCTCACTTTAAAATAAATCAAAATTTTCAAAACTTTAGGAGCTGACCTTTGACCCCATCTAAAATAAAATGGGACCAAATTCAATCTCTACGACATCTTCATTTCGATGCACCATGCTATCCTCTTTCCATACATGTATAATACAGGTGTGTGTTATTCCGTTAACCCAAAATAGGAAAAATCGTGTCTTGGACACCCTACTAATGTTGGATATAGCTAACCTGAAAAACACCTTTTTTACAAAGGGACCACCCAACGACTATTGTGGACTGTCATGTGCCCTTTAAAATGCATCAATATACAAAATATAGTGGATCCAGATATTTTAGTTACTAAGAGAAGGAATTGAATGTGAAACTAAGCCAAAATTTTCATGAAGTCAATGAACCATGAAATCAAGGTCAAGGTCATCTGAAACATAAGATGATGGAAAGTTCATAACCTAAGATAACTATGGAAATAAGATGACCATTGCAAGTATTATAGTTTAAAACTAAAAGTTACTAAGGTTTTAGGAAAAAGTTTTCAACGCTGCAGCCGCCATTGCCAACGCCGGAAAGTAATACCCAAGTCTCTCTTTCAGTGACTATCGTCCCAAGCAAGACAAAAACATATAAAAGTTGGTTTAAAGCCGCATTCAAAGCATTTTTTAGCGTCTTCATGACATTAAAATAGTCATACAATAAACCAATGACAGCTTTGTTTATTCAGAAAGGCTTGATGGCTCCACGAAAATATCAAATTTCATACTGTCCTGAGAAAAACACATTAGTAATAATAATTAGCATGAACCGTATGTTAAGCAATCTTGGAGCAAGTCTTTCTACTCCACTTGTTTGAAAAAAAAAGTTGAGGGTATTCACTTAAGTGTCCTGTGTCAAGTTGAATTAGAATAGTATACCCCTCTTTTGACTGATGCAAATAATTTCTGAAAAAAATACTGTACTGTGTTCTGTGCATCAAGAGTGTTTCATCACTGAAGGATAGTTAATTTGGCAAAACTTGGCTACAATAA